>CATLJY010000247.1:0-161084 GCA_949987705.1 Thereva unica | reverse complement strand
AGTTTTTTTAATTACCAAAAACTTTAATTTTATACAATACCATCTTTTCTTTATTAGTAGAAGTAGTAGTATTGCCGTGCGGGCAGGAGGTCCTGAATTTCAGTGGAACAGTCGTCATGGTAATAGCTATAAAGTATGGAGAGGGCTGCTACATTCCTACGGTGGCTTAAGGTGTAAATTTTGCAAGTTTTTTAGTAATTTTATTTTATATATATATTAGTACATATTGGATAAAAAATATTTGCGAATATGTAATATATACATATTCTGTTAAAGTAAGATCTGTAACAAAAATACATAGGGAATATTCTAGGAAGAAAAGCTACGGATTAATAATAAAAAACTGCATTATTCTCTAATGGTAAAAACTAGTTGGGATGTGGCTTCGACCCTTTCGGTCCACACGATCAACTTCCCAGTATGATGGAAGGAAGCTCTTTGAAATAACGATAAGAATGGTAAATCCGCAAGGCTTTTCTAAAGAACTTTTTTTTTTTGTTGAACAGTAGCAAACAAACATGTCCCTGGCACTTCGTTCGCTACACTATGAAGCGAATTCATTTTGAGCGTGTTGACGCGCTGATGATAAACTGCAATGGTAAAAGCTTCATTTTCAAATCGAACGATTTCAGGAGATAGTACCAAAATTAATCAATGTAACGGATTTGTCAAACTTGTCCGAAAAGGCCAAACTGTAATCACTGCAAATCCCGCGATGAACTCGATTCCCAAAACTGTAAGACATGGAAAGCAATCCGCCTTTCAAAAAGTTCTGAACTAAAGTTTGAAAATTTCGTCATGTTTGTAATGGTTAACGTATTTGTTGAATGGTTTTTAAAGGAAACTCGGATTTTGCCGAGTCTTTGAGAAGCTATTGCTCGGCTGAATCCATAAAAGTGAACTTCATTTTGAACGGGTATCATTCCAACGCTACGATCGGCACCTCAAAGTCAGAAGTCGGTATCGTGGTTGGTTCGTGATATATCGTGCAGGTACAAAAATCACGTCGCTGAAACAAAAAAACCGCTGGACCGAATTTCATGAAAATCTTTTCAGATCATATTTCGGTTAATACGCTTCGAACGATACCTCAACGAAATCGATATCAGTTTTTGTTCGCGCGATATCGTGCAGGAAAAAATGACCACATCCGTGCGCGCACACACACACATACTTCCTCCCAATTTTTTGCTTAAAATGCTCCTGGGACCTTGAAAGATGAAAATACGTTGAAATTTTCGATTTCGATTTTCGGACCGATTACAATAACTTCCTACTGGGAAGTTAAAAATAAATAGTACATACTTGCACCATCTTCTTCTTCAGTAATCTCGCTCTCATCTTCTCCATCTCGTCACATCGGCGCTTCGTCATCAACTATTTGTAACGGACAAAAAATTAGGCGAATAGTTAAATGGCAAATATTAATTCCAATAATACGTAGGGGTACGGCGGGCATTGTGGGAAGTTCGGGTAATGTGGGAAATGACTATTCAAAGGGTTTATAATAATCTAAGGCTGGTACTATGTCGGTTTATATCTAGGTACTGACCAAAGACCATACTCTATGGTAGTTCAACTTAGCATTGATCAATATTCACTTCGTGAGGATAGTTTATAAAAATCGCTGCTCTCCAAAATTTTATTTTCTCGGAATTCAAATGCTCGAAACGGAATGATTTTTAAGACTGATTGAAAAGTAAGTTGATGAGAAGTATTCTTTAGGATGTCCTCTGTTAGGTTGACAAAGGATTTTATGATTTTCTAAAAATTGTGGTTATACCGCGTTTGTTTAAAAAAAGTGGTGTGTCGGGTAATGTGGGAAACTTCTTCCGAACCAACCGAAAAATACGATTATTAGATTATTTAGTTATTTTTAGATTTTTTATTGACTAAAATGATTATAACTAAATTTGATTAAAGATTGTTATTTTAACTATTAACATTATTATTTTTTAGTTTAAAAATCAACATGCCGCAGCGCATTGCTTAATGGTATAAATAAACAAATGAACATTGTATTTTAGTAGATATTGTTTGTAATAATCATATGAATGATTGTTCATGTAAATAAACAAGTATTTCTTTTGTATTATTGTTTTCTGAAAAGTTTTACATCCTGTGTAAGCAATTTCCCACATTACCCGACGCTTTTTGAAATATCCGATGTTACAATTTTTTTTAAAACGACTGTAAATGTTTAAACTAGTTGGGATGTGGGTTCGACCCTTTCGGTCCACACGATCAACTTCCCAGTATGATGGATGTTGAATATTATGATTGGATATTTTAATAATAAATGAACAATAGGCAATTGTAGAATATATGTATAATACCGAGAATTTGTCACAATTGTTTATCAATATTTTCGCTAAAATGTCAAACTAAATGTGCGCACTTATAAGATTAGGATGAAGAAAATGTATATAAAATTGATGTATTAATGTTTTTCGGAACCCCAATGAGGTCGATATAATTTTTAGTTCGCGCGGTATCGTGCAGGTACAAAAATCACTTAAGTCATTTAAACCAAAAAACCGCTGGACCGAATATTATAAAAATCTTTTCAGATTATATTGTCGCTAATACGCTTCGAACGGCACCTCAAGTAAGTCAATATCTTTCGTGGTTCGGGCGATATCGTGCAGGTACAACAATCACTTACGCCGCTTAAACAAAAAAACGGCTCGGCCGAATTTTATGAAAATCTTTTCAGATCATATTTTGGTTAATACTCTTCGAACGGCACGTCAACTAAGTCGATATCTTTTATAGTTCGCGCACTATCGTGCAGGTACAAAAATCTCTTAAGTCATTTAAACCAAAAACCAATCGACCAAATATTATAAAAATCTTTTCATATTATATTGTCGCTAATACGCTTCGAACGGAACAAGTAAGTCAATATCTGGTGGTGGTTCGGGCGATATCGTGCAGGTACAAAAATCACTTACGCCGCTTAAACAAAAAACGCCTCGACCGAATTTTATTAAAATCTTTTCAGATCATATTTCGGTTAATACGCTTCGAACGACACCTCAACGATGTCGATATCAGTTTTGGTTCGCGCGATATCGTGCAGGAAAAAATGACCTCATCCGTACGCACACCCACACACACACACACACATACTTCCTCCCAATTTTTTGCTTAAAATGCTCCTGGGACCTTGAAAGATGAAAATACGTTGAAATTTTCGATTTCAATTTTCGGACCGATTACAATAACTTCCTATACTGGGAAGTTAAAATAATGATGTTTTTACTAAATTGACATTACATAATGAAAGTTAATAAACTCAACTAGAGGATGAAACGATGATATAGCGGAAAAAGTTATTTATTTAGGAGATTTTTAAGGTCTCAAAAAAGTTATTCCCACATTACCCGACATACCCACCCCTACCGTCTTCCATCATGTTGATTTCCAAATTGCTACAGCACTTTTCAATACGCACACTGATCTGAATGTACCAACGCTGCAGTGTTACTAGGTTAAACGAATTAAAATCGCAAAAACAATAAAACATCGCAAGGCATTCGCGGCAAAACTCCTTTAATATTTGAATAACAAAATTCAGCGTAACAGCGTTCAGCGTAAACACCGAAAAATTTGGAGTCGTCTGTACAGAACAAAAAATATCAAGATCAACAACAAAACAATAAAAGTTTCAGGAAAACGAATAAAGTTTTGGCTCCTCGCATAAACGGAATGTAAAAATTTTGGGAGCAACAACAAGTTAAGTTTTCGTTCGGGGCAAAAACGAGATAAGTATAGTTGTTTTCAAACCTCGTGACATCCCGCGCATCTTCCCCAGCTAAGCTCTTAAAAATGTTAAAAAGTTCAGACAAAAGCTTCACTTAAAGGCTGGAGTACAATGATTTCGTTCCGTACCGTTTCGTATAAATGTCAAAAGTCGGATTGGTATAATTTTCATTGGAAGTGTTCGTGGAAATGGAAGGGTGGCTACAATGGAGGGTTCGGAACGGTACGGGATGGAAAAGATGAGCAAATTCCAACTTTTTACGAAAAGGTCGGAAGACATAACCTAAAAAAATCATTTGGTGGTTGGTAATTTAGCGCGAAAAAATGGAAGACGAAAAATTAATCGAATTAGTTAAAACGTACCCGGAAATTTATGACAAAAAAAAATAAATTCTATTTGGATACAAATAGAAAAGAAAAAATTTGGAAACAAATTCAAGCAAATTTTGACAAGGAAAATAAATATGTGAAGTGTTCATTTTTATTTATTTTATATATACCATATAGTTGTTTTGAAGAATTTTTTTACAAAATATGTGATTAATTTTTATTTATTTACTAAGTATTTTTATTTGTTACTAAGTATGTGAAATTATGATTTTTATTTATTTAAATTAAATATAAAGAATAGTTTATTTTGAAAAATAAAAGAAAAACTTGTTAATGAAAATATATCTTTCTTTATTTATAAATCCCTTCTATATTGAAAAGGCACGGCTCCTTCATTACATAAATAATTTTTTAATTTATCTCTTAAATTGAAAGCTTCACGAGACGCGTTGTTAGCCCCTAATCTAGATGACGAAATGCTGCTTACTTCATTTCTCCATTCACCGTCATGTATATTATGATTTTCATCCTCCCAATCCGTGTATTTTGATGGTACATATTTGCAACTTTTGTCGTTTAATTTAATAAAGCTATGAAGGCCTACAACAGCAAGGACTATTCTCTCTGCATTTGTTGGTGACAACTGCATACAATTTGTCAGAACTCTCCATCGAGCAACTAAAATTCCAAAGCTGTTTTCAATAACTCTTCTAGCTCTTGAGAGTCTGTAATTGAAAATTTCTTTATCTGCAGATAATGCTTTTCCAGGATATGGTCTCATCAAGTTACTACGAAGAGGGAATGCAGCATCCCCAACAAAATAATAGGGAAATATTTCTTGACTGCCTGGTAAGACTCTTGCTCGCGGTAAAGGTAATTTGGAGGCAAACAGTTCTTTTCCAAAAGTGGAATCTTTTAGTATCCCTGCAAGGAATAATATTTTGATAATATTCTAAAAAATTGTGATATAGTGAATACCTCCGTCACTTCTACTTCCTTCAGCTCCGACACATATATCTGTGAAAATATAGTCGGAATCACATACTGCAAAAAGAACTATGCTAAAATTCTTTTTGTAATTAAAAAAATCCGATCCAGAACACGGCGGTGCTTTAATAAGTATGTGCTTGCCATCAATAGAACCACAACAATGTGGAAGATTCCATTTTTCTTCAAACTCTGTTGCTATGTTCTCATAATTAGCTTCTGTGGGTCTTGCTACATAAATGGGGGAAAGTACACGCCATATAATATCGCAAGTGTCTAAGACTATTTTTCTTACTGTTGCCTTCCCCATTTTGTAGGAATTGGCCAGAAATCTGTTTGGTACCCCTTGTGACAAGTATCTATGGATAAAATACGCCAATCGTAATCAATGTTATTGCTTTAACAAATTATGAACTTACGATAATGTTACTGCTAGTCGACATTCAAAGTCAATAGGCCGCCGAATTGAATATTTAGAGAGATCGTCCTTTAATAAATTTAAAAGTAGGTCATAAATAGGTCTCGACATTCTTGTTTCTGTAAAAAATCCTTCGGTATCAATTTCCTTCATTCTCAAATATGTTGAGACAAAGTATCCACTGTAATTCCGATCTAGATTAAGAGGCCTTATCCACCACCTTCTTTTTTGATTATGCTGTAACTTTTTTCTTGCATCATATAATATAAGTTATAAAGCTCCAACAAGATTTCCAATAACTCTAATAATTCACTGTTCATTATTACTTCTGCACTCAATTCTTTTAAACTTTATAGCTGTCAAAAACGGAATAAATATGCTGTATTGTAGCCAGTTATCCAACTCCACGGAACGGTACGGTTATGGTTCGGTTCGGAACGGAACCATTGTACTCCAGCCTTAACTCCTCCTATCAAATCACTTGCTGCCATGTAATCAGTCGCAACTGCGTATTGCTAAGGGGAGGTGTATTTTTCTGGGACTTCAATGATTATTTAAAAAATTTTCAAATTATGACTGAAAAACACCCGTTTTTATATATTTTTTTTTATTTTAAGGTTTTTATATTTTACACATATGCCACAGAAATAATTTGTAGTAATTTCTACTAAAAAATACGATATTTGTGTTTTTATCACTTTGATTTTTTTTTTTTTTTCTAATGTGAAAGACTAGAGTCACAGGAAACGCCCTTTATACTGTGTCGACAACCTATTTTCTTCATATCGAGTGCAATGTCGAACAGCAGCTCTAGTCGGGGAAGAAAAGAACTGTCACAACCTACCCGCGATATTTTTAGTCCACCTACTTCCAACCATTACTGTCACGACTTTGACATCGGGGCATCGAGAAACAACTCGCTGGAGTGTTATGCCTCCTGAAACGAGTTGAATCTCATCAACCAACCGATGACATGCGCTTTTTGGTGAAGCGGGGAAGGGCTAAGGAAGGCTATGACAGGAGGGATCAGGAATGTAAAGAGGGAAGAAGAAAGAAGGAAAGTTATGTGAGTGGGAAAGTAGAAAAGGCGAAGGACCGTGGGGCTGGCCGGGATTCGAACCCGGGACCTCTGGGAAAGTAGCCAGGCGCCTTACTCCCTAGGCTACCGAGGCCCCTAGATACTACTACTAGATTTTTGACATTTTCCGCCAGTCGCAAGCGCGCTTCTGTCGGGGAGGTTGTGTTGCTTGCGGCTGCGGAGAACTCTCAATTTATGAATGAAAATGCTCATATCTTTAAAAGAAATTTTTCCAGCAATTATTTTAATTTATTTTAAATTTAGGGATGAGAAATATTTAGCATAATTATAGTAAAATTATGCTTATTACGATGGATAAACTGCCTTTGTTGAGCAGGAGTTTTACATGTATTTAAAAGCTCTGCTCAACACATATAAAGATTACTTAACTTTATTCATCCGGCATGCGCACATCCCTTCCCAAATTATTTTGTTATTTTTTTCTGCGTTTGTTGCCTTTTTAAGTTAAAAGAGGGGAAATGATAGAACAAATTTTATGAAATTGGGAAACGAGGTGCGCAGAACCCTTCAAATTATTTGTGTCACGGCGTTTGAAAACTTCTATACATGTTTCGTTTTTGCCCCGAAATATATTTTCTATTTCGTTTTTGCTCTGATGTGTATTTGTTTCGTTTATGCCTCGTAAGTAGTTGCTTCCCAGCAGAAACAGTAGTGATTACAACATTGATGATGTAATCGCTTACCACAGCTTACCAAGCCTACTTTCTACATTACAACATGCATTACTTTTATACATCGTTGTCATAGGGCCGTAGCGATTATAACTACATTGACTTACTTCGTAATTAATGATTTCGTTTGTGTGAAAAGAGTTGAACGACAATGATTACTTTCACTGATTTTGTAATCAATGATTTCATTTGTGTGGAAAGAGTTCAAGTGAGCGAGGACCAACGAGATGGGTTGTCTGTTTGGTCAACTTTAAACTGATCGGTAATTGCTAATATTTTATTTATAAAAACTTATTATTTTAAATTTTTTATTGTTACTTCATACTAACTTAAACAAATTCATAATAACTTAAAGAAATTCATTTGAAATACATAAAAACATAAGGTAATTCATTTAAAATTTCTACTAGCTTCAACAAATTCATTTTAAATACATATCAACATAGGGTAATCCATTTTAAATTCATACCAACTTAAAGAAATTCATTTTAAATATGTACATATCAACATAGAATAATTCATTAATATAGATTTTTTAATTCAATTAATTTTTGTTTTTGTCGTACAAGTTTTTGAACTGTCTGTTTTTGTGGAGCTTAAAGGCAAGCCGCATGTCTTTCGCAAAATCCGTTTTCAGATATCCCTCAGTTTGTAGAGTACCTAAAAAAATATATTAATTTGCAATGTAATTTTTTTCTACAAAAATTTTACCATATAGTACATTCATTAAATTTTTATAACTTTTTAAAGATTCTTTGCCTTTAACGCCATCGAAATTGAAGTTTTAGTATTATATCCATTCCGAAGAGTCGATTGAAATTGTTTTTAAACCCCCTGCGAGATATAATTTTTTTAATAGCATTTCTCTAAAATCAAGCAAAAATGAAAACATTACAATTACAATATAACAATAACAATGAACAAATAAACTTACCAATTCATCATTCTCTTCTATTTCTTCTTAAATTTTTTTCTAATTCCATTTTATTTGTTATGGGGAAAAACAAAACTTGCTGCGGAGTTAGTTGGACATCTGTTTTAACAATTTGTTTTAATATCGCAGTATTTTCTGCTATAGCGTTCATAATTATTTTATTTTCCTCGGCGATCGTTGTACGTAAATTACCTATTTCATTTGCTATATATTCTAAAACAAAAATTATTTATTGAGGAATTAAAATATTTGCTTGCATGGCTTATGATATACATATAAAAGAAACTTATTAAAAATAATTTTACAAATTGCAATTTATGAAATACCTGTTAAAACTTCGTTTTGGTTAAGATTTAAATCCGCGTTGCAACGACGGAGAATCCCTGGGAATTTAGTTCTGGGTAGCTTGATCTTCGAGTCTTCTTTTTCTTCTGCCATTGTAAGTCTGCAATTAAGGTGAAATGAAATTAAAAACAATTCAACAATTTAATAATATTTCCATACACTGATTTTAAGAACCACATTCGGTAAAAGAGGAATTCATAAGGCAAGCAAACGTATTTGTATGTAATTTCTGTTAACTTATACTGTTCTTCCGTTTCTGAAGTACACTGGTCTACTAAAAGTATGCCTAATGCTCCCATGGATTCAACCGGTTCGGTAAAAAATTTCGTAAGTTTGCAAACTGTTTACAGGTTATGTATACTTCTTCAGCTTCAACAAAACCTGTTATATGAACAGGAATAACAGATTGAACACAGCAAAAGTTATTCGGAGACTTCGTGCTTAGAAAGCAGCTCTTTGATATATGGCTTTTTATTTGTCCATTGTTATCTCGTTTAAAAATGTTTTCTTCATTATTAGAAATTATAATACTTTCTTTAAGTATTTTATTATTGATTTGCTGCAATATTTTATTTCCTTTTCTAATGGATTTCTTCAATAATTCTCAAATTTATATGCAGTGATATCATTTATAAATCCTAACTGCCTTATAGAATCTGTTAAATGTAATAAGTTGTGAACATTGTAAGTAACACTTTTCTGGTAATATAGAGCTGGAAAAATTTCCACCAATAATTTTATTATGTCCTCAGCAACTTGCAAATTTGCCAAGTAACTTCGTGGATATGACAGTAATCTATAGGCTGTATACAACAAAAGAAAATGATAATAATAATCATCAGTAAAACGCCTACAATGATTGCAAGTAACAGCTGATTTATTTATTTTTAATCATATTTTAGTAGCCAGATTAATACTAGTGTTGCCGTCCAAAAAATACAGACATTGTCTACCTCGTGTTTATTTTTGCTGTACATTTCCGGTTTTGATTGAAAATATGGTGAAGAAATGAATACTTGAATGGACAAATCCGCTTCAGAATGAAAATTGATGAAATTTATAAAACCGTTTTGTTGGAGTCGAACTGATCCGGTTTTGTTTGAAAATGCACTTTTAAAAGCTTGTTTTGGCTAACGTAGAGCCCGTTTTGATTGAAAATATTAACAGGAATAGACGCAACAGGTCTTGGACACCACGATTCGAAAAAAAATGCTTTTGAAGTTTGAGTGGACTACTCCGGTTTTGTTCGCCAGCTCCTCAGTTAAAGATTTCTTGAATACAATGATCCCAGTATAAAGGGCGATTTGTCTAAATTCTGTAGCTTTCCATCTAGGCAAATCTTCCAAACTTCTGGGCTTCCTAGCAAATTCACACGGAATGAAAGGACCAAGCGAAACTAAATGTGTCGAAATTATAGTCTTTTCAGACAAGCTAAGTTTCATATTAGCTGTTTCTCCTTTGTATATTCTCAATATAATTTTTCTGGTTACACCAAGATCACCAGATGTGACACCATGCCGATTCCAATTTCTTCCAAAGCACTTTTTTGTTGTCTGAAACGTTTAGTGTGGTGATCTAAATCCGTTCTTTTGTTAAAGTCTTCATCTGCTCTTGGAGTACAGGCAACTGTTTTGAAAACAACAGCGTGTTCGATACTTTCTCCTACTTGCGTGCATTTAGAACACCCATTGTGGCTCCTGGGATCACCTATTTTTGGTGATACCAGCATATGTTACTGTTACGGTGTGACCTAGATGTCGATCTTGACAGGTGTGATCTAGATGTCGATCTTGAAAGATTTCTACGATTTCGTTGCGTTCTTTCATTCGATCTCGATGTTCTTCTTTCCAATATTTTAAGGCGGTTGGTTAGGTCTTCCATCATGTCGCACAGATGGTCAAAGTTCCTACTGGTGTTCTTGTTATTGTTGTTGTGAATGGCGGATATCTGTCTAACTGACGTGGAGTCATGTATTCTATCAGCGATAGAGAAAATTTCTTCCTGTGTGTGTGTCGACTCAATTGTTATAAGGCAACCTTGGACTGAACTGGGGAGTTTGTTCATCCAAAGCTTTCTCAACAAGGTTTTGTTTATTAGGCTGCTGTTGCCAGCTAGAGCCTCCATAGTTCGAAACAGTTCGAATGGTTTGCTGTTTCCAATTTCCACTTTGTGCAACAATGCATCCAGTCTGCGTTCTTCGGAGTCCCGGCTCCTGCTTAAAATGTGGGACTTCAGGTTTTCGTATTTGTTGTCGTCCGGTGGGTTAAGCAAAATGTCGGCCACTATCTCCATAGTTTCAGGTGAAAGAGATGCTACCAAATGGTCATATTTTGTGTTCGACGAGGTTATTCCTTTCACACGGAATTGTGTCTCAACTTGTAGAAACCAAAGCTCAGGGTGATTGGCCCAGAAAGGTGGTATCTTGAGATATGCCACGACTGAGTCAAAAATCGCGTGTTCTGTGCGCCCACTGTTGCTGTGATTAGTGTTGGTGCCGCTAGTACTTGGGATGGGTAATTTTTCTGGTTCAGACATGATTGTGGATTTACTAACAATATCCGTGGATTAGAATTTCAGAAGAAAAATAATATGAAAGGATAAGATGTCGAAATATTGCCCGATGAGGTTAAGATGGTGGATCAGGTGAAGGATAAAAAAATCTACTCCTTCATATGTCGGTAAGCTTCACGTACAAATAATTAAAATATGCTTCCGTGATTTATCATATTGATGTGTTGTTTAAATATGCTAAATGATAATTGATTTGCAAATTTATGCATAATATCGGTTTACTACGTGTTTGTTGAATTAGTATCTTCGAATAGGATAATTTTGATTTAAACGGATTAAACTGAAATGGCTGGCAAAAGAGTTTGTATTTATTCAGTGTTTTTTGTTTGTTAGGATTCCTCCTTACTCTTCGGAAATTGGAAACGTCACGAAGTTATTGCATTGGTAATACAATGGACAAATCAAATACAAGCAGTAGTAGCAATAATATTAATGCAAATTTCTATAGCACTTGCACCTTATACACCACCTCTGAAATATTCGTTAAGTTCTGTTGAGAAAAAAAACTGAACAATGTTGACAAATTATTTTTTTTTAGGAGAGTTAGAGCTAGTTGGGTACACTAAGGACACGAACTTCAATGATTGGAGTTATTGTGTATGTATGGACAAAGTTAAAATGATGTGAGCTCAGATAATTTCCCACTTAGATTATCATTAATCTTGTTTTATATTTTCAAATCACTTATTTTCTTTAAGATATTTTAGTCTTTCGGAATTATATTTGATATCGGACTTTATGTATTAAATTAAAGGGTGATATACCCCTGTACATGACACGTTAATTCTTGTGATCTATGACATATTCATCAGTGCATGTATACATAGGCCTCAGATATAGTGGAGGATATGTTTACACGTATAACTAGATAGTAAAAAGAATAAGGCAATATTTCATCCTTAGATTCTTAATGTACATATATAGGTATAGATAGAATTATTTGGAACAGAAAGTTTTTTCTTTTCCTTTTAACTAAACTTTTAACTTATTACTTAACCACTTTATAGGGAATATGGTTATTCAGAACAATGATTATATACCTATTGAAAAGAAATCAAATTCAATAAATAAATTTGTTGTTGTTGAGAAAAAATTGAGAATATCGAGTGTCACTACAGAAACCTTTGATAGTGATACCTATGGAAGAAATATTGTACTCCACCGTACACGTTATCACATTTACTTTTCTTCTTTATTTTTCAACACTTTATATAATTAACACGTTATATTATTTTGCTCGCATATTATATATATTCAATAAAAATTTTGTAAAAAATATTTTATCAATTTATAGTAAATTCAAAAAAAATCTTAGACATATGTTTGATTTGGAAAGAAAAAATTTTAACCTTGAAATGTACTCACTGTGTTACGGTTTTTATTATCTGTTTTTTTTTTTTCGTTATTACCGTTCTCTTTGTTTGTTTCTATTTAAAAAATCGTCTTCGGCTCCATCGCAAATTTACATACATATGTTATTTTTTAATCTAAAAGCAAACGACAGACAATATGGCTTAAACGACAGACAATATGGCTTCCGCCAGAAAAGATCCACTGGCGATCTTTTAGTCTGTCTTACAGAACACCTCAGCCGTAGTCTGCATGGACCTGGCGAGTCTAGTCTGGTTGCTCTAGATATCTCCAAGGCTTTCGATAGAGTTTGGCACTCAGCCCTGTTAGCCAAACTCAAAGCTATTGGAGTCGACTCACTTCTACAGAAGTGGATCAAGAATTTCCTTTTCGGCCGTTCAATCAAAGTAATATTGGATGGTGTCAAATCCGCATCCCACCCGATCTCGGCGGGTGTCCCCCAGGGGTCAATCTTATCTCCGGCCCTATTCCTTATCTTTATAAATGACCTTCTTTCAATCCCCTCCAACCCACTTCTCAGCTTCGCTGACGACGGTACTTTACGGTACTCGTACAGCTTCGATACAAGGCAGACTCATGCCAGATCCTGTCTTGATGATCGCGAACGCATGTCCAACTCTATCAATAACGACATTGAACTGATTCTAAAGTGGGGAGAGAAGAATCGTGTTGAATTCAACCCCGCCAAAACCAAGTATTGTCTTATCTCCAAAAAGAAGTTCAACACCCCTCCACCCTTGAAAGTGAATGAAGTTCAACTAATGGCCGAACCATCCTTACACATCTTAGGCGTGACATTAGCCAAGGACTTGCGATGGAATGACCACATATTCCAAATCGCCAAACAAGGATCTCAGTGCTTGGGATTTCTTAAGAGGTGTAAGTTCCTCCTCCAGCCATCGGCCCGTGCTGTTATTTACAAATCCTACATTCGGCCTCTTCTCGAATACAACTCCCTCGTTTGGGGCGGCGCTCCAATAACCACCTTGGCATGGTTAGATAAGGTCCAAAAAAAGGCCCTTAAATTAATTGACGACGATACCGCTTGCTCCACCATCGACCCCCTCAGCCACCGTAGGAATGTAGCAGCATTGACAAAATTTTATCGCTACTATCATAGTGACTGTTCCTCCGAGCTAAACGCTCTCCTGCCTCCACGGCATTCTTATACCCGCAACACCAGATTAGCCCACTCGTCTCATTCCCTCCACCTGCAACTCCCCCTTTCACGCACTCAACAAGATATGAATTCGTTTGTTAATAGAACAACTCGGCTGTGGAATAATCTCTCGCAGTCAGTATTTCCGAGCTCCTACAACATCCAAGAGTTCAAACGCAGGGTTCATCACCACCTTCTTCAATTCCCTCCCGTTCCTTTATAACCCCTCCAACCCCCCCCCCCCCGTACTAAGCTTACTGCTAGACATTGCACCATGACGTGACAAATGACATGACGGACTAGTAGTACAAAGGGTGATTCCTGAGCTTAGCACTGCCACATAAAAAAAAAAAAAAAAAAAAAAAATTATTTTAATATGTTTTTTGATTTGTTAGAGAGAACAAAAATGAAAAAAAAATTTTATTCCTATTGTTGTTAATCTTTGTGATTCTTTTTGATGATCTCCCTCGTTGATTATTGCTGCTGGTTTAATATTTTTGTGTGCAGCTCCTCGGGTACTTTTTGGAAAAAAATTTGTTAAGGCACGTGTAATTTTTACTTTTTGTATGATGCTCCGTTTGATATTTGTGTGCAGCTCCTCGTGCACATATTTTTAGGCACGTGTAATTTTATTTTTTATATGATGCTCCCTTGTGTGTTGTTCCGTTGTGCAGTTACACGTCTTTTGTATGAAAACTGCATGCTGTTGTATGCGCACCTTTTTTCATTTCTGAGTTCCGCGGTTTAATAAAAACCCGTCGGGGTCACCATTATGTGGCTCCTGGGCCAACATATATTTGAAACAACTAATTAAAACACACGGTTTCTATTACTTTATAATATTTATTATTTAAAGCGTGGGAGGAAACAAACGCACTGTAGGACTGATCGTGGCGCACTGATTGATCGTTGCGCGCCTTGGCGTCGGTGATCGTTGCAAAAGCTCTTCTGCCTTTGGTCATATGAAGTTGGTGGCGTTTTATTCGGAAGTCGCCACACCCATGAAAAGCGTTGTATCCCACAGTGGCAGAAACAAAAGCACGCGCTGGAGCATAGCAAATAAATGCTCTTATTTGAAATTGAGAAAATTTGCCTGCTATGGTAAGTCCTTGTATTTTTAAATTCTTGATTTCATGTTTAAAGTCGTGCAAGAAAATATCAATGTTATTGGGCTTGCTTCTACCTAAGTACGCTCCTATTAGAATTATATCAAAATTTGGAACATTTATTATATTGTCTAATATGGGCCAAAGATTCAAAGATGAACTTTTAAATAAGGGGAGTCCATCAATATTTACATTCAAAATAATTTCCTGTATGCCTTTTAATTCAATTTCAAGTTTTTCTAACAGGTTTTTAATACCGAAATGAACGTATTCTCCTGGAGGAACCGTTCTTGTGGTAATCTTTTCATTTTTTCCAATGAGTCCAGTTAAACTACGCGGCACATTTAATTTTTCTTCGTATAAAATATTTAAAATTGCTTGCAATTGTTTCCTTGGCGGATGATACATGTGATACCAATCCCGCAATTTTTCTACTAATGAGCTCTTATTTGATTTATCGCACGACTCGCTATTATTGCGCGGATTTTGCTCTTCACTTTTTGCATCATCGTCACTGCTGTCTAAGACTGTTTTGCCTTAAAGTTTCGATTATAATTTGCTTAGGGTTCTTGTACCCGTAAGCGCATGACGTTATGTGTAAAACAGTGCTTGATACTGCTGCACTAGAATGATTGTTCCAAGTAGGCTCACTTGGTAATATGCGAAATAAAAGCCTTTGTTTCAGGTGAATAGATAATCTCTGAATGCCTTCATTTATTTTCCAACTTTTTAAATACTATAATTTTTAAACTAACAAAAAGAACAACATAATCGACATATTTCTTTTCTCACGAGAAAATTCAAGTTGAAAAACAAAAGCATTAAATTTCGTCTGGCAACGAATTTTACCTTTTAATAATTAGTTTACGGTGCATTTTCTTGAGGAGATAAAAAGCTTGTTTATTACGAGAAGTTCTTTTACTTCCCGGTGGACTGATTGTCCAAAGTTTCCTTTTTAAATTATCAAGGTGTTACACCTTGACAAAGTTATTTAAAAATGTTGACAAAGTGATTCACCTTGACAACGATTGCTTTGTTGATTTGATTTGTAAAGTTTGTGCTTGAGCGAAACACCCAAACACAGGACAATTAGAAATTAAACGCTTGAAGTCTTATTAATAACTGTACCATTTAATTATCCATTAATTTCTTTTATATACACAAAACTGCTTACTTTGCTAAAAGAATGTTCTATGCATTTTGTGCAACATTAGAATTTCTGAGCATCTGCCGATTCTCTAAGGAAATTCGCGTTACCTAGCCGCTTCGCATATTTTCTCATGGCCGGACGGATCAGATTACGTCTGGCTTGATGTTTTATCAGAAATTCTAATGTTGCTGGTCAACATGCTTACATGCCGAAAAATGAAAATTTAAAGATAATAAATGTTTTTACTTTTGAATGGGAAAAATTATGATAACAAAAAAGGTTTTTTTGTTTTTGTCTTATTAAATTTGTACTTTATGAAAATTTATGTGATATATTAAATTGATTGATTTTTATGATAAACTAAATTTGTACTATGAGTACAAACATACTGCCCGCCTTGTTGTTGAAGTCGGCATATGCGTCTGTCGCTCATAGCTAAGCAAAGATTTAGCTCGACTTCTGACGTTGGACAGTACATGTCTCTAAGTGTGTTGATGGCAAGGTACCTTGAAGTTGTCCGAATAGCCACAAAGGTGTTATTTACTACTGTGGGGATTGGGGTTATCTTAAATAAGTCGAAATCATCAGCATTTAGTAACGGTATTTTGAGATGAAAAATGACGTATTTGTCAGTCTTGCAACCAGCTACTGTGATGAGATGGTATAAGCTGCTCATGCTATGGCCATCGGTCGGAAGGCTGTATGATGGTGGCAAGTGGCTTCGAATGGTCATAAGCTCCTCCTTCAGTTGACGAGGTGATATGATCTGAGGGCTCAGTCTTCCATGATGCGTGTCTGCCAAAATATCCAGGATCAACGAATGGACATGACGCAAATTCGTTGTAAGTAGCGTCATTTGTATAGCAAGTGACGTCACTAAGTTTTGCATTTTTAATGTATAGGTCTCTCCTGTGTCGGGATAGACGATATTGAGGAGTTGCTGATATCGGTTTTCCAAGTTCTTGAATCTTGCCTCTGTTGTTGACTGGTCCTTTCGTATGACGTTAATTGTCGAATCTATAATGGATGTTTGATTCTTCACTAGTGCTAGTAGATGCTCCTCATTAGTTCGAATATTGTCGATGGTTTCTGACATTTTTACAGCATAGTCGTTGTCCAATACTCCAAGTAATGCATTTGCCATATTTCCGACAAAGTTCACCGCTCCTCGTTTCATTCTACTTGGCGTACGCTGTAGACTGAGCAATTCATCACTTGCTTCAAATTCTTCCTGAATGTGTTGAAATTCCCCTATGATTTGTTCACATGTTAGCCTTTGATTAATTTCTTTGCAGAGTTGGTGAAACGTTGTAAGCCCCTTGAGGAAAATTTCGTACTGTGACTGTAACGGTTGCAGATCAAAGTATACGATGATGTCCCATTGTCTTGATGTTAAGCCAACTTTGCCGACGTTTTCAAACTTTAATCCATGATGCTCTTTAAAACGTTTAACTTCTATATTGGATGCCATAATGATTGGTAGGATCAAACATATTGCCAAAAGCGTTAGTATGGACGGTGATGTTGTTCGCCGTACCCTTTTACTTGGTGTCTCTTCTGGTTCGTTCTCTTCGTTTCGTTGACTTGATCCGAAGGCGTGGTCGTCATCACGTTTTTCATCATCTTCTGTCATTAAGAGTGGGGCCAGTCTGTGTATTGCTCTTTTAAAGATGCCTGAAGCGGTTTTCACATCTACTACGCGCACACAATCATCCTCCCCCTTGTAAATCTTCACAATTCTTCCCAGTGGCCACTTCATGATTGGCATGTTGTCTTCCTTTAAGATAACTAACGTTCCGGTTTTTACGTTATTGAGCCGTGTATTCCATTTATAACGATGCTGCAGTTCGCTCAGATACTCTTGTGACCACCTGTTCCAGAAATTTTTCTTGAGGTGTGTTAACATTTTCCACCTATTCTGTAAACTTCCTTGTAACTCCTTTCCAGTTTGGTCGACAGTTGCTGTAAGGGGCTCCCCAATAAGAAAGTGACCAGGAGTTAGAGCACTGAGGTCATTTGGATCATTAGATAGTGGCGTTATTGGGCGTGAGTTTAACACTGCTTCAATGTCAATCATTGCTGTCTCTAATTCCTCATATGTCATTGATACGTTTGCCATGGATCGTACTAATAAATGTTTTGCTGATTTGACTGCCGCCTCCCAGAGTCCGCCGAAGTGAGGAGCTCTTGGTGGTATAAAACGAAAATTGATGGATTTGGAGCTGCAGGTGCTGGTAATGGCTTCTCTGCCTTTAGCCGAATAAATGACATCCTTCAACTCACTTAGTTGATTGCTCGCCCCAACAAAGTTGGTTGGCGTTATCGCAGTAGAGATTTTGAACATGTCCTCGCCTACCGATGAACCGTTTAAGTGCTGCAATGAAGGCGTCGGTTGTTAGATCGGAGACAATCTTGAAATGGACTGCCTTGGTAGAGAAGAAGCAAAAGACTGCAATATAAGCTTTTGTTGGTCTTTTGCCCCTCAACTTGTAGTGAATTGCAATTGGCCCGCAAAAGTCTACTCCGGCATTGACGAATGGTCTGGTGGGCTGCACTCGATCCACAGGTATGTTACCCATCAACTGATGAAATAGTTTCGGCTTGGCTCTCGTACATGTGGTGCAGTGTTGAACTATAACTCGTGCAAGAGCCTTTCCTTTAATAGGCCAGAAATGTTGCCTAACGGTGGCGAGTAATCCTTGTGGCCCAATGTGTGAGTTTTCCTTATGAAGATCAGTTAATAATAGTCGTGTTAGCGGATGACCGTAAGGCAGCAGCATGGGATGTTTTGCGTCGTATGACAATCCTGACGCCTCTAGTCTTCCACCGACGCGTATTACTCCCTTTGCATCTAGAAATGGTGTCAAACTGCAAAGTGGGCTATTTTTGTTGACCTCCTGATGCCGCTTTAAATGGTTGATGTCTAACATGAACTCCTCCTTCTGCATGGATTTTATGATCAAATATAATGCTTAATCGAGTTCCTTAGAAGTTAATGCATTTCCTTCGCTCGTATCTCTTGGGTTCCTTTGGCAGCGATTGATGAATCGGAGTGTGTAAGCTGTTATTCGCTGTAATTTCCGGAAAGAGTTATTGTGTTTTGTACAGCTTACGTCGAAATATGCATCGTTGTGTGTGGTTGTAGTGAGCGATACTGTTGGTACGCTAACCTTAGTCATCGGTTCTTGTAGTTTGAACGCTGGTGGCCAAATTTCCGTCTTCCCATGTAAAAAGAGTGGTCCATAAAACCACAGTGTACAATTTTGCATGCGTTCTGGTGATAGACCTTTTGACACTATGTCTGCCGGATTGTCCCTTGATGAGACATGACACCATTGTTCTGGTATAGAGTAACCTTTAATAGATGCTATTCTGTTAGCAGCAAAGGTTGGTAGCGCTGCCGTGGAACTATTTAACCATGATAATACAATTTCCGAGTCCGTCCACAAATAACTCGGTTTATTTCTCAGATGCAAATCCTTCTTGACGCGGTGAGTTAATTCAGCTGCCAACTTAGCTGCGCATAGTTCCATTCTCGGAATTGTAATTTTCTTTATGGGTGCTACCCTTGACTTAGCACACAACAGCCGACGAAGTACCGTTTCATCTTGAGTAGTGGATCGAATGTAGACTGCTGCACCGTAAGCCTTTTCAGAGGCATTTCCAAAAGTATGGAGCTGCATATCTTTCACCAGACGGTGACCATAAATGTGTCGTGGAATTTTCATTTCGTTTAGTGCATGAAGTTGTTGCCGAAACTCTATCCATCTGGTATACAGTTCTTGCGGAATCGCGGCGTCCCAATCCATCTTTAGCTCCCATAGTTCTTGAAGAAACAATTTTGCTCTAACAACAACTGGAGCGATCATGCCTAATGGGTCAAATATTTTTGCTAAGTCTGATGCAACGTTCCGTTTTGTTACTCGGTTGGCGTCATTTTTGGACACTGATATACTAAATTCGTCGTTCTTTGGAAACCAAATTAATCCTAACGTTTTTACGTGATCTTCCTGATTGCTAGTGAAATCAAGTTGTATCTCTTGATCTTTCGGCATTATGTGCTCAAGTAGTTTGGCATGATTAGAGCACCACTTCCTTAGTGTAAACCCGCCTTCTGTGAGCAGCTGGTTTAGTTTCTTTTGACTCTGCAAGAGCTCGGCCACGCTATTTGATCCAGTCATTACGTCATCTACATAGAAATCGTGTTTGAGGATTTGTGCTCCATATGGATATGCTTCCTTTCGATCTTCTGCGAGCTTTTGAAGACATCTTGTTGCCAAATATGGCGCTGAAGTGGTACCATAGGTAATTGTTCGAAGTTGGTAGCATTTAACCTGCTCATTTGGATCCTTCCTCCAAAAAATAAGTTGGAATTGCTGATCTTCCTTGCGCACTTCTATTTGCCGGTACATTTTCTGTATGTCGGCTGTGAATACAAACCGTGGGAGTCGAAACCGTAAGAGAATTGAGAAGAGTTCATCTTGTACTGTCGGCCCAGCATAAAGTATATCATTCAACGATTTATTAGATGTTGTCTTGGCTGATGCATCAAACACTACTCGTAACTTTGTTTTTACCTCAAGAGTTAACCCTTCTAGCACAGAAGGCGCACTTTTCAGCTAAGCATGAAAATCTATATATACATACACACACATACATATATAAATATATATATGTATATATATACATATATAGAGTTTCCCTTCTAACGCAGAAGGCGCACTTCCCAGCAGGGCTGAGAAATATTTACCACTGCCGTGGCTCAGCTGAGACATGCAAACATAAAAGATTAAGTACCAATAAAAATTGCATGCAAAACACATAAACAGTCATGAGACAACAAATAGACTACTTTTAAGCAGGTCTTTGTTAGTGCTCACGCTAAAAACATTAATATTTTTATTTACATTAATGAACATGCGATTAACAGGCTCAAATCGGCCATAATTGGTGTTAGAGGAGTTGATGTGTAAGAGCGGTGGTCCTCTCAGATTGTATCGGCTCTCTCTAAACGACGCACGGCGCCTTAGAAAACCTGAGTCGACACGTCCATTAAGAAGCTGGTGGACGAAAACAACATCGGCCACCTCACGACGCTTGTGGAGAGTGTTTAAGTTGAGTAACTTAAGTCGGTATTCATATGGTGGAAGAATTAAAGGGTCTTCCCAAGGAAGGTGATTCAATGCGAATCGAACGAACCTACGTTGAACCGACTCAATTTTTCCAACATGCGAAGAATAGTGAGGAGACCAAACCTGGGACGCATATTCAAGTAAAGGTCTGACAAGGGAAATGTAGAGGTGTTTAGTGATCAGGGTGCTGTTAAATTCTTTGGACCACCTTTTTATAAAACCCAAGACTAAGCTGCTCTTGGAAGAAATATAGTTGATATGAGTAGAAAAGTCCAGCTTGGTGTCAAATCTAATCCCGAGATCTTTGACAAAATTAACACGGGGGACACCCTCACTAGAAAATGAGTAGTTATAAATTATAGGATCACGTCGCCTACAAAAAGTCATGACTTCGCATTTACTAATATTAAGAACCAGGTTGTTGTTAGCACACCAGGAGTAAAAGGTGTCGAGGTCGACTTGCAAAAGTTTACAGTCCTCCATACTCTTTACGCGACGGTACAATTTGATGTCATCAGCATAAATCAGGATTCTGCAGTGTCTTAGCAAGGTAACAATATCATCAATAGAAAGAATAAAGAGGATAGGGCCAAGATGACTGCCTTGAGGGACGCCGGATGACGCCTCAATGGTCGCGGATTTGGATCCACGGAAAAGGACTTGGTAGGTCCTGTCAGCTAAGTAGGACTGGAACCATAATAGAAGGGCTTCAGGGAAACCTAACTTTTTTAGTTTAAAAAGTATAATGGAGTGGGAAAGCTTGTCAAATGCCTTACTGAAATCAGTGTAAACACAATCCGTTTGGCAACCGGAAACGAAGCCTTCAACAGCATGGGAAGTGAATTCAAGTATATTGGTGGTAGTGGAACGAGCTGGAAGAAAACCATGTTGGTTTGTAGAAATAAGTTTCTTGCAGATGGGCACGATTGCAGAATAAATGATTGATTCAAAAAGCTTCGGTATGACAGACAGCTTGGCAATTGGTCTGTAATTCGATATTTCGTTCTTGCTACCACTTTTGTGAATAGGAATTATGAACGAATTCTTCCAAAGAGTAGGGAAGTACCCTTTATCCAGGGACTTTTGAAAAAGGGTTTTCAGTGGAGACTGGAGAACCTCCACACAGGATTTAAGGACAGCAGGAGGGATACCGTCAGGGCCGGAAGTGAAATCGCATGGGAGTTCATCAATATGTTTCATGATATCGTCAATGGAGATTGAGAGAGACAAACTAGTAGCCTCTCGGTGTAGAGTTATGTGACGAAAATTATTGTCATTAGGTTGAAAATTAGAAGGGGTGAAAGATTGATGAAAGAATGAAGTAAACATGTTGCAAATCGAGGAAGACTCGCTACTTGACCAGTTAGTGTGCTGCATAGTCTTTGGGTAGTTATCAGCTTTTTTCTTGGAGTTGACAAATTTGAAGAAGTTTCTAGGATCAGTATACACCTGGTCCCTCATGCTGCTGAGATATTCACCATACAGAGCAGAAGAGAGTAAACGAAATCTGTTATAGCAATCAGTAAATGTAACAAGACTCGGAGAATCCTTCCTTTTTAAATAGGTCTTCCAGAGTCTATTTTTCTGATTCCTTAAATGCTTCAGCTCATTGTTGTACCAAGGTGGAGATGAACTGCGCAATTTTTGGGGCTCAAAAGGTACGCAAGAAGCAATAGCTTCATATAGTACAGCGTAAAACCGTGCCACATCGACATCCAACTCATTTGAGGAAAGTAAGCTGTTGAAATCAATCAAGGCAAGCTTAGATGAGAGTTCATTAAAGTTAGCCTTCTTAAAGTTGAAGGAATGGGTTACCGCCTCCGGACAAGGATTGTTCTTTGAGTTGAAGCAGTAATTTAGCAAAAGAGGAGGGTGTACTTGTCAACGGACGTCATGACTATTGGACTGGGTTCAACAATCATGTTTCCTGAGTCGGTAAAGAATACAAGATCCAACTGCCTCCCTAACACATTAGTCACACCACTCATTTGATTAAGGCCAAGTGAGAATAAGGAATTGAGAAAACAGGATTCCTTAGAATTAAAATTGCCTTCGGGGAGGTAGTTATCGTCAGCTTCATCAAATACCCACTGAATATTGGGTAAATTGAAGTCGCCAAGAAGAAGTAATTCATCACCAGTGTTCATCATATTCAGGCTATAATCAACACAGGAGATGAGAATATCATAGAGGCTTAAACCTCCATCGTCAAGTGTGCTTATCATATCTGGTGCGATATAGCAGCACAACAGGAAGAGATTTGATTTTGAAAAAGAAATCTTAAGAGCGACAAGCTCAATGTCCAAGGGGTTAGAGAAACTAGGAAGCGAAATTGGGTTACAATTAAGGTGGCTGCGGCAAGCAAGAAGTACGCCACCCCCGCGAGCTTCCGAGTCAGTGTGACGGTCCCTCCGAAAGACTTGGTAGGAGGAATCGAAGAGTTCAGCATTAAGAATGCCTTCGTGAAGCCAGGTTTCCGTGAACGCTATGACATCGAACCCGCTAGCCATCGATGCCTGAAGGATGTCGTTAGTTTTTGACCTTGTCCCCCTTACGTTTTGGTAGTAGAGGGAGAGGGTCTCAAGTTTTTTGACATCCTTTGTGTTCTCGGAATGGAAACGTTTGAGTGATGTGCTCGAGTACGGGTACGCGGAACAAAGAGCTTGGTAAGAGCACCAGCAGGCCAGAAACCAGGATCTAAAAGAGTCTCGGCAATAACGGGCGGTGCAGACAAAACGAAAGAAGCAACAGGCTTGGAAGCCTTGTTGACTTTTCTGCATGAAACAGTTCCAGGGTCTATAGATTTTTTCCTTAAATATTCACAAACAGACTCCGTCGTAGTTTGAGGAGAGAACCGTGATATAAAGATATCTAAAGGTCTCGGTATCGTAACTAGGGGGGTGCACGGTTCTAGGGGAGCTGTAGCTACAGTGACCGGGGGGTTGGCCACTATTAGAGGCAAAGAGGTGGATACCGAGACCGGCCTAGAGGTCGACTCAGTCTCTGCAACGTCTCCTTTGTAGTGGTGCTATCTGGCTTAAGAACGCTATGGTGTGGCAGATAATAGTTTGGTTGTAGAAGACTGTCACTGGTTGCCAGTTGCATGTGGCCAAGCTGTATATACTCCTCCATGAACGCTACATATTCCTTTCTCAATTGACTGTTTTTCATGAGTTTCCCTTCGAGCGCATAGAAGCGGCGCAGTGCTATTGTTCTGGATTCGCCCAGGCTCTTAGGATCTTGAGAGAATGGTAACGCTACTACAAATCGTCCATTGCTCAAGCGACTTGTGGTTTGATTGAAGATTTTTTCACATCGTTTCTCAGCAACGCTCATTTCAGTTGTTGATTCCTCTGCTTCCTCCAGTTTCCAAAATTTTTCGATTACATCAGTGAGCCTTCCTTCTTCAGTAAGAATGTTACATATCGCTCTGGCTGAATTTATCTGATTCGGTTGGGTTACCTTTCCTGAAACGATCCATCCAAGTACGGTATTTTGTAGCGTTGGTAAGTTGGGTCCTAGGTCTATCTGTCCTACTGACAACAGTTGGAGAAAGTGTTCTGCACCAAGCAGTAGATCGACTTTTGCCGGCTTGTCAAATCGGGGATCAGCCAATCTAACAACGTTTCGTATCGTATCGTAGAATTCAGTAGAATTTAATTGCTGAGTTGGCTGCAACGATGTAATTTCCTGCATGACGAAGGCTTCAATTCTGGTACTAAAAGCGCTAGTGTTGGATTCTAGTATAATGTTGATGCGTCCTCTGGCCTTTTGTGGTGCTCGCTGTATGCCTTCTACTGATAGTGTAACTTTTTCTGGCTCTAGACGCATTTTTTTTATCAATCGTTTTGTAATAACATTGATTTGTGATCCTGGATCCAGGATGGCGCGGCATTCTATAGTTCGGCCGTCATTGGAAATTAACTTTACACGTGGTGCTCAATATGACATATTCTGTTGGAAAACCCATATTTTTGGTGGTTAAGGATAATGTGCTACTGCTAGATCCAGGTAAGCTTTCTGTTTTCATTATATCCTTATGATCAATTGGCTTTGCATTGGCCTTAGCCTCGGGAATATCTAAATGCAACAGCGTGTTATGCTTTTTGGTACATCTGGTGCAAGCTCGTAATTTGCAATCGGTCCAATGGTGACCGTTCCTGAGACAATTCACGCACAATTTATTTTTTTGCACTACGCGTAATCTCTCACTGGGGGTTTTTTGCAGGAACTGTTTGCACTGGTACAGCTGATGGTTTTGTTTGCATAAAATGCATCGGGTTATTGTAGATGCAAGTGAAGAGAATGTCATTGATGGTTTCTTGTGCTGTTCTGGTTTCACATTCCCTTTTCCGCCTAAGGCCTCCAACGCCTGGAAACGTTTTTCAAGGAATGCTAGGAAGTCCTTCAAAGATGCTAACTCCTTTGGATTTGCAAGGGACTGCTCATACATTGCATGAGTGTTCTTGTCTAACTTTCGCTGCAGGATGTGAAGCAGTAATGGGTCCCAGTTTTCAGTTGAAACTCCCAAATTTTCTAAGCCCAGAAGGCATTCTTGGGTTATGTCATGTAGATTCTTTACTGACGTTGCCGTTCCACATTCGTTTGCATGAGAAGGCTGAGATAACAATTTATTGACCAGAGCTGCAACAAGTATCCTTGGATTGTTGTAGCGATCTTGAAGTGTTCTCCACGCTGCTGTGTAGTTCTCTTCTGACAACGAATAATGTCTTATTAGACGTTCTGCTTCTCCTACTAGGTTGGCTTTCAGGTATCAGATTTTTTGACAGTCGGCCAATGCTTGTTTATGCACCATTTCTGTGTATAAATCGTGAAATTACTTCCATTTCAGATAATCTCCATCAAATTTTGGGAGCTCTATCTTTGGAAGTTTCATAAATGAGCATGCTTGGCTGGATTGTTGGCTGTTGCTGGCTCCTTGCCTTTGCTCCTGCAATCTGGTTGTCAATGCTACGAGTAGGTGCTGCACATTTTCTTCAGCTTGGATGTAACTATCGGTATCGTCATGGATTTTGGCTGGATCGTCAACTAATTCCCACAGCCTATTGTTTAATTCCTCAATCTGGGACCAATAATGTTTGACTGCTTCAAGTTTTACCTTGCAGTAAACCGTGTCATGCTTCTGGTTCCTGTCAATTGATTGCATTAAACGATTTAAGGATTGGAGTACTGATTGCTGCCTCCTCTTCATCCTTTTGACTTCTTCAGTATTTGCAGTTTCAGCCTCGGTTGGGCTTGTCACATTAATTTGAACCTTTGATTGCCTGGGTGCTGGTGTTGCAGATTGCCTTGGAGCTGGTGTTGCAGATGGCCTGGGAAATTCCTTCAACTTTTCCTCAAACAGCTCCCGATATTCTTGAAATATCTTGGCGATCGCTGTGTAATAATTTTTAGTCGTGTATTCATAAGTCTCGTGATTGGGAAGCCCCTTAAGATTGATGTCATTCCTTTCAAAAGATAGCCAATTATCTTCTAGCCGCCGGATGCGTTCCAGGTAATAGTCCCAGTTTTTTCGGTCCGCTGGGTCTTTCTTATAATTGCTGACGACTCTCTGGATCCCTTGCGCCAAATAGAATTGGTCCTGCATTAATTCCTCCAAAGTCTTCGACATGATGACAGCTGTTGATTAGCTCCCGAGATTGATGCGAAGATGTGAGTTGCGTGATACAAGTGCTACACCCGATCACGTCGGGTCACCAATGTTTATTACGAGAAGTTCTTTTACTTCCCGGTGGACTGATTGTCCAAAGTTTCCTTTTTAAATTATCAAGGTGTTACACCTTGACAAAGTTATTTAAAAATGTTGACAAAGTGACTCACCTTGACAACGATTGCTTTGTTGATTTGATTTGTAAAGTTTGTGCTTGAGCGAAACACCCAAACACAGGACAATTAGAAATTAAACGCTTGAAGTCTTATTAATAACTGTACCATTTAATTATCCATTAATTTCTTTTATATACACAAAACTGCTTACTTTGCTAAAAGAATGTTCTATGCATTTTGTGCAACATTAGAATATCTGGGCATCTGCCGATTCTCTAAGGAAATTCGCGTTACCTAGCCGCTTCGCATATTTTCTCATGGCCGGACGGATCAGATTACGTCTGGCTTGATGTTTTATCAGAAATTCTAATGTTGCTGGTCAACATATTTACATGCCGAAAAATGAAAATTTAAAGATAATAAATGTTTTTACTTTTGAATGGGAAAAATTATGATAACAAAAAAGGTTTTTTTGTTTTTGTCTTATTAAATTTGTACTTTATGAAAATTTATGTGATATATTAAATTGATTGATTTTTATGATAAACTAAATTTGTACTATGAGTACAAACAAAGCTTTTTGGTGCAAGTGCAGGAAATGATATTGAATTACGGTGTGAAGGAATTTACTTTTGTGCTTATTCTATGTCTATGCTAATTTTTTCTATTTTTTTTATGTTTTTATGTAGGAGATTCAACATCCTCCCCCGCGTTAAATGCTATTTAACAACTAATTATTCATTAAAATTAATTCGGAATTCCGATTCTTCAGCTTCTCTTCTGGCCAGACTGACTCGGGGTTGCGGTATTGGTGTCTTCCTGTTTTCTCTGTTGGGGGCTGTCCGACTGCGAAAGTATCGAAAGGCAATGCCGACCATTATAAATATAATTAACCCTATGGAGATGTATCCTAGGGCGAATTGATGCACTTCTCGTGGTTTAATATTCATCAATTCGTCGTTTTTTAGTTGATTTAATTGTTTCTTTAGTGAGTCTAGTTCCAGCAGTTGGGGATGGTAGCTGTAGTTTTTCTTCTCGATGAGCTGTGGTTCCTTCCAGTTTGTTGCATTCGTTAGATTGCTAAACGGTAGGTATATATATAGATTTTCGAGGGATACCGAATCAGACCACTATTTGCGGGTCCCTTTTCGTCCCTCTGCCTAGAGTCATCTTATTGGGGTTGCAGTGGGTTGTCCCATTGCTCCCTTACTTCGACTCCCCTAGTTATCGCAAGCAGCTGATTGAAGGGAGTCTGCCTCATGTCCTCCATCCACTGGAGTCCAGTTATGGCATCCCTTTTCCTCGCCACCGCCGGACAGTGACACACTATGTGTGTGGCCGTCTCAGGTTCCTCCAGGCACATCCGACAGGTGTCATCCTCCAGAATTCCCATTCTTTTTAGGTGATACCTGAAACATCCGTGTCCTGTAATCAGTGCCACCAACCATCTGAGGGTTCTCCTTTGCATATGCAGGATCCTTCTTCTGGCTGCGGTAATCGGCAGCGTAAGCACCATCTTAGCCTGCCTACACGTGGTCATAGCGTCCCACCGTCTCCGGTGTTCCTCAGCGACCCATTTCTCGATGTAGTTCCTTACCAACCCTCTGCCAATGGCAGAGTATGGCTCCGGTCCCCAGAATTCCGAGGTTGACCCCTGTTTTGCCAGGTTGTCAGCCTTTTCGTTCCCATCGATGCCTGTATGTCCTCTAACCCAAGCTAGCGTCACGTTGTTTTGTTGCGCACACCTGTTCAGTTTTTGGACACATTCCAACGCCAGAGACGCATTAATCTCTGTCTGGTTCATGCGCTTAATCACAGCCTGATTGTCCAGTGCTATAAGGATACTTCTTCCCTGCACCTGACCCTCATTTATGTGATCCAGCGCGTGCAGCAGAGCAAGCATTTCCGCCTGGTAGACTGAGGTGTAATTCCCCAAAGCCAGCGAGCAGGTCAGATTTAAGTCCTCCGAGAAGACTCCCGCACCTGCTCTGCCGTCAATCTTGGATCCGTCCGTGAAGATATATATGTCTTCCGGTCTCCCTTCGGGGAGCGTTCCGTTCCCTATGAGGGTTTTATGATACCTTTCGGTCACCCTCATTTTTGTGATCCCTTCCATGGGCATCATGAGCTCCCTAATCCCTTTAATGCGATCCAGGATCTTCATGTGCCCATATAAGGTTCCTGACGCCTGCCATGCGGCATCCCGTCTCATCCGAATCGCTGAGGCTGCCGCAGTCTTCATCACCTGGAGGTCTAACGGCAGCAGCCCTAACAGCGCCTCCAATGCCGCGGCGGGTGTGGTGCGGAAAGCACCGCTCACACCTACGCAGGCCATTCTTTGCACCTTGTCCAAATGCCTCTTGACGGTTTTCTGTGTGGCTTTAGTCCACCAGACCACCGAGGCATAAGTTATGATGGGTCTCACCATCATGGTATATGTCCAGTATGCTAACCTCGGTGAGATACCCCACCTTAGTCCACATACTCTTCTGCACTGGTGAAGCACCCTTGTCGCCTTCTTAATCTTCTCTTCAACGTGGTATTTCCAGGTTAGTCGCGAGTCCAAGTATACACCCAGATACTTGACCATCCCAGACACCTTGATCCTCGATCCAAAAAGCATGAGGGGCTGAAAATCCAGATCTTTAATCTTCCTAGTGAAGATTATCGCGTCTGTCTTATTAGCATTTATGGTGAGGCCCTGTTCCGTACACCACTGCTCAACCACTTGGAGTGCATTCCTCATGATATCTGCCGTAGTGCTCATAAACTTGCCACGTGCCACAATCGCTACATCATCTGCATACCCAACGGTATGCACGCCCATTTCCTCTAGCCGCCTGAGCAGAGTGTCCACAGTGATGTTCCACAGGAGGGGCGATAGCACCCCGCCCTGTGGGCATCCCTTGCTGACCCTCCCTCGAAGCCGCGAGTCTCCTGTCTGAATCCTTACCGCTCTGTTTTTCAGCATGCTGTCCACCCACCTTACAATCATAGGGCTGACCTCTCGCCTCACCAGAGCGTCTTTGAGTTTGTTGAACTGTATCTTGTCGAAGGCGCCTTCGATGTCCATAATAACGGCCATCGCTATGCCTCCGGTATACAGTTCCCAAACGGTAGGTATGCTAATGATGTTGTTGAAGGTACTCTGTTATGACCTTGGATGCTAAGGTGAGGCTGCTGATCATACAATCCTCCAGTAGACTCAATATCCCGGATCCTTGTAAATGAAGGTGTTGAGCTTTGCCTTTACACACCATGTTCACCTTGGTTTTTTCTTTCATGACATATATCCAAGGATTCGGGTCATGTAGTGGTATCCAGTAAGAGTTTTGATTTGTCGTTGCTATCTTGCAAGTAGGTGGGTGCGGCATATTATTAAATAATTTATTGTATCTCGCACGCACTGATATTGGAGTTTTGTCTGAACAGTGGTTGCGCTTGTTTGCAAAGATATCGATGATTGATTTTTAGTGCACATAATGACAAGTCCTTCAATGGACGATATTCATCCCGATGGAGGTTTGCAATTAAAAACTGCGATGACGGTTGAATCATAATGAAAGTGTTGTTGCCTGGTACTGGTACTGGAATCATGTTGAAAAGTTCAAAATCTTCTGTTGAGATTAATGGTAGGCTGAGTTTGAAAATGATGTGTCCCAGAGTCGGTCGCCCCTGGATGACTATTACATTGTAATACTGCAGTATGTTATCTTGGATCGCTGGTAATGTGAGCGATGGTGGTAGGTTATTTCTGATTTGTTTAAGGTGCCTCGATAATTGATTAGGAGTGACCAGAAGTGGGTTTAGCTTTCCGTGGTGTGTGTCTGTCAGTACATTCAAGATTGATGTCTGGGTTTGCTGAAAGCTTGCGCTAGTGATGTACATTTGCATGGCCATCGAAGTGAAGGTGTTAGATAGTTGCTCTTGAAAGAGTCCTTGCTTCATTTCGTTGATTTCTGCCGTTAATTTGTCGACATGTGCCGTCCATTCTTTAAGCTGAATGTTGATCGCCTCTTGATCACGTCGCATTATATTGATGGTCGCATCCAGAATCGATGTTTGGTTTGCTATGAGCTGATGTAAATGTTTCTCATTCTGACTTATTGCGTCTATTGTTTCTGACATATTTTCGGCATACTCCGCATCCAGGACTCCAAATAGCGCGTTTGCAATGCTTCCTACAATATTTAGCGCCCCTCTTTTGGATCTGGTGGTGACGTGTGCTGGTAGTAATAGCTTGTTGTTTTCTTCTATTTGTTGTGTTATGTGGTGGAGATTAAATATGGTCTGCCTACATGATGTTTGTTGCACGATTTGCTGGCAAATAGATTCTAGCAAGTTGTTATACGTCATCAGAGCGTCGAACTCATTCCAAAAGGGTGTCATGTTGTAGTAAGAAATAAGTTGCCATTCACTGGTGACGATATTCGCCAGACCCAGGTTTTCGAAATAAATGCTGGTTGGGACTGAAACGTTCTTATATTCACTGGTGAAGCAGTAGATTGACCAAATATCATGCAAGCTGAAAGCGCCGTTACCATTACTTCGCCCATTGATCGTTTTTGCTTCTTCCTCGGATTGTTGGTTTCCTCGGTCTTCGTTCGGTTGCTGTCTTCATTTCTTCCCGTCTTTGCTGTAGATGGCCCAGCTTCGATGGCGGCTTGTGGGATGTGCATGTTTGAAGTTGTGGCTGCATCCTTGTTTGTACCGCTTGATCCCTTGTTGTCTTCTTCTATTGGTAGCGGAGCGAGTTTGTGTATGGGCCGACGTATTACTTCCCTGCTAATGCGCACGTCTGCAACCCTTACCAAACCGTCCTTTCCCTTGATGACTTCTACTATGCGTCCTAATGACCATTTCAATGGTGAAAGATGATCGTCTTTTACAATAACCATGGCTCCTTCTTGGGCATTTTGGCATTTTTGTTTCCATTTGTATCTGCTTTGAAGTTGGTTGAGATATTCCATCGACCATCTCCTCCAAAATTCGCATTTGATATGCGTTACAAGCTTCCAACGTGGAAGAAGGTTGTGATTTTGTGGTGTGGAATGTGGATCAATAGGGTTAATTAGTGGCTCTCCAATCAGGAAATGACCTGGTGTTAACGCCGTCAAGTCATTTGGATTAGCTGACATAGGTGTTATTGGTCGTGAGTTGAGTATCGCCTCGACTTCAACCACTACAGTCTCTAACTCTTCGTACGTTAGATTAGCCGAAGATAATGCGTGCTGTAGAAGATGCTTTGCCGATTTAACTGCAGCCTCCCATAACCCTCCGAAATGAGGAGCTCGGGGTGGTATGAACTTGAAGTCGATGCCGATCTTAGAGCCTTCAGATGTTATTTTTGACTGATCATTTTCGATCATCAGGCGTAATTCCTCCAACTGTCCCTTGGCGCCCACAAAATTGGTTGCATTATCGCAGAATATTGTTTTACAAAGTCCGCGTCGTCCTATGAACCCTCTGAGTGCCCCTATGAAGCCTTGCGTGGTTAAATCTGTTACTACTTCGAGATGCACTGCTTTGGTTGTGAAGCAGCAGAACACCGCAATGTAACTTTTTTGAGGTCTCTTCCCTCTGATTTTGAAATGTGTCCATATATGTAGGGCCACAAAAATCTACCTATGAATTTATGAAGGGGCGTGCAGGTTGCACGCGTTGAGATGGCAGGTTTCCCATCAATTGCGTGTAAAGCTTGGGTTTTGCTCGGGTGCATTGTATACAATGATCGACCACGGAACGTGCGAGTGTTTTGCCCTTAATGGGCCAATACTGCTGTCTTGCTGACGCTAAGAGGGTTTGCGGTCCGATGTGATGGTTTCGAGTATGGATGTCATTGATTATGAGCTTCGTTACTGGATGGTCGTACGGCAACAATAGCTGATGTTTTGCTTCGTAGTCTAGGTTTGACGCTTGGAGCCTCCTTCCAACTCTGAGTAGTCCTTCTTCATCTATCCAGGGGGTTAGCACACTCAGAGAGCTATTTTTGGCGACCTCTCCATACCTATTTATATGGCGAATGTCTTCTCCGAATTTTTCTCTTTGCATCTGGCCGATGACCACCTTCCTCGCTTCAGCTAGTTCCTGTGTGTTGCAATGGTAAGAGTCGATTTCAGCTGGACATTTCTTGCATCTTTTTGTGAACCGTATTATATATGCCATGATCCTCTGCAATCGTTGGAACGAGTTGTGATGGTCTATCTGATTGATAATAGACTCACAGGTAGTAAGACTGGCAACGGTTTTCTTTCGGTTTTCTGCTGAGTATGAGGTGTCACTATTAAGATGTGGAGCTGGCCATTGCGATTCCTCTCCATGCAAGAAGATTGGGCCATAGAACCATAAGGCCGAGGTCACTAATTTTGTAGGTGATACGCCGCGAGACAGGAGATCCGCTGGATTGTTTAGTGAACTGACATGTCTCCACTGAGATGGTATGGTTAGCTCTTGAACACGGGCTACCCTGTTCGCCACGAACGTATGAAATGTTGATGTTGACGAGTTAATCCATGCGAGCACGATAGTTGAATCACTCCAGAGATGAATTTGCTCTTCTTGAAGTTGAAGATCTTGCTTGATGCGATGAGCTAACTCCGCCGCTACCTTTGCGGCGCATAATTCTAGTCGCGGAAGTGTCGTTTGTTTTCTAGGTGCGACTTTCGACTTTGCGCAGAGTAAATCAGCAGTGATGACGCCATTTCTATCAATTGCTCTAACATATGCTGCGGCACCATATGCCTTTTCTGAGGGGTCGGAGAAGATGTGATATTGAACACTTTTTGCTGCTTTATGTGCTAAAACATGGCGAAAGAATTTTATCTCGTTTGACGTGGTAAATTGGTTTCTATAGGTTTCCCAAAATGTGTGCATCTCTTGGGGCAGGGCTGCGTCCCAATCTAGCTTCTGTGCCCATAGTGTTTGCAAAAATATCTTCGCCGTGACGATGACTGGCGTGATGATTCCCAAAGGGTCAAACAGATGGGCTATGTTTGATAGAATCATTCGCTTGGTGATCCGTCTGCTGTCGTGCATCGAAGTTCTGATGTGGAATTGATCTGAAATAGGATTCCAAGATAGTCCTATTGTTTTGATGTGGCCTGCCTCGTCATCTCCAAATCTGATTTCAACTTCTCTGTCATCGCTAGCTATTCCTTCTAGCAAACTGGGATGGTTTGCACACCATTTCCTAAGTTGAAATCCTGCAGAGTTCAATAGTGCATTGAGCTGCTTCTGTGATGCCATAGCTTCAGCGAGAGTATTGGCACCAGTGAATCCTTGGTTCTGCACCAGGGACAAGGAGTGCTAGGTCCTCCGTAGATCACCTTGTATCTTTCTATGTAGAGCTCCCAGGTTGACCGGATCAAAAACAGAAAACCTTTTTAATAAGAAACACTTGTATTTTACTTTAATTTAATAAGATTTAATTATTTTAGTAAAATCGGATCTTGTCCTTTTGAATTACAAAACTTGAATTGATCACTTTTAGTTCAAAGAGATTTAATTAATTTAGTAAAATCGGATCTTGTCCTTTTGTATTACAAAACTTGATTTGAACACTTTTAATTTAAAGAGATTTTGAATTGAGCCCAGTAAGTTTCGAGCAGTTGTACGCGTGCTGTAAGAAATTCCTTATCTCGTTTCCCTTTGGCAGTTTTGTGGGTATGGACTGAAAACCGCTGAATCCGGTCCCTTGCGAAGGCAATTCGATTTTTAAATTTTTCCATTTCGAAGTTTAAATGACACTAAACGCTTAACTGATCCCCAAATGAACTTTTGTAAGCCGACTGTGCAAAAAATATCGTACCAATATGATGGTAATTAGAATAAGTTGAGATATCTTTTCTAAAAAAAACCTTTAATTTAATTGTAAGTGTAATTTAAAGAAAATTCAAAACAATAAAATTCACACTAATTGGATGACTGAATGTTTATTATTTTTGTTCAAATGTTTATTTCTAATTTTATTGTTTATATGTTTTTTGTCCTTTTTCTCAACGCACGATGAAACAACTTACCACACTTTCATTCAAATGTTGCGGAAGCTATGATGCACAAAATTCTTATCGCCCAACAAATTGTGCACAAATGTTGCCATAGAAGAAATCCTCCCGTGCTATTGTCTAAAAAGAAACATGTTGCACAACAAAGTTGCAATAACGATCTGCCTGTAACTGTTTTGGGCAATGATAAAATGCAAGTAACGGATATATATTAGAAATCAAAATGATGATAAAAAGTCAAATAAAATATTAAATCAAATATATTCAAAATTCAATAACGATTTGCATAAATTAAATAATATGAAAGGAAACAATAGAAGTCCCGAGAATAATTTTCTTTTAATATGTGGGTGTGTTTCTTTATTCATTCCGTAGAAGGAATAGACAGAAAATGTGTTTCTTTATTCATTCCCAAGTTTCGAATTGACAGATGAAGCGTTTCTTTATTCATTCGGAATATTCGGAATGTATTCTTTTTAAACTACCTCTTGAGGTGGAACACTTTCAGAATAAAGGGAATTAACCTTACTAATATAACATAATATAAATATATTACTGTCATAATTGTGTCATTTGGCAAGAAAGCGGCAGCCATGGCCCTTATTTATTTGTTATCATTTTTAAAAGTATTTCTAATAATAATAATAATTTCAGATATGGATAATAGTAATTTCAAATGGACCCCAGGAGACATCAAAAGTCTAATCTTATTATAGTTTACATATAGGTCCCACAATATTTTTAAAATACACAACTCTTTTGAATAAATCACAATTTTTCTTCAGTTTGTTTACTGTCATTCCCGGTGCGTTTCTTTATTCATTCTATTCCGAATATTCCATCAAGTGTTCTTTTTATTCTATTCCTTCTATGGAATGAGTAAAGAAACACACCCTGTATGTCTGTACTGAACCCAAAAATGATAAAATTCAGCAAATGATTTTTTTTTTATCTAAAGATGATATTCTTAATAACAAGTATATTGCACATACGAACTTCAGAAATTAATTGCAGTATGTTTAAAGTTGCATCGGAGGTCAACCTGTAAACCTTAAGCACCGTATAACGAAGCACTGTATAACTTTCACATAAAACAAAGGAACTGGGAACTATCACTGTGGGAAGTAGAGTTTTTTGTATTCCCGGGTTTCGGCACCAAAATGTTAAGATTTTGAATTGAAAGATTTTTTAACGTTACAATAATTCTAGTTTTAAGTATATTCTTCAACTTTTTGACATGACAAATTTATTAAAGAAACTTATGTTATGCTTAACATGTGACAATCTGCCCTTCAGGAGTGTTATCGGTTAACTGATCAGGCTAGCTTTATCCGAGCCTTTTTTTGGTTGTCGGTGATCGCTAGCGGTGATGAAAATGCATCCAGTGCCCGACTACCAGGAGGAGCTGCTTCAGCGGTTCTTAATCAGATTTAATTAATTTAGTAAAATCGGATCTTGTCCTTTTGAATCACAAAACTTGAATTGATCACTTTTAATTCAAAGAGATTTAATTAATTTAGTGAAGTCGGATCTTGTCCTTTAGTATTACAAAACTTGAATTGAACATTTTAAAATAAACTTTGGATCCGCGCACTTGAGCTAAAAATAGCGGACTGCCTCGAACCTGTGTTGAGCCTGATATTTAAATTGTCTATTGCTGCCGATGCAGCAAAGCTTTTTCTCATGGAATTTTTGTGAGGTGTTTTTCATAATTGAAGATGAAACTCATTATCAGCATTTTTGGTGTTTGAAAAGACAAGTTGAAATTGTAGCGTTCGTTAACGTACGTGCTTGAATGTAAAATTTTAGGACGGAAAAAATGAAATAGGAGCGCTCAAATTCTCTGGGAATTGTCGGTTGAAAATTTGAATTCAGAGCGCTCGTTGGCGTACGTGCTTGAATGTAGATTTTAGGACGGAAAAATGAAATATAGGAGCGCTCAAATTGTCTGAGAATTGTCGGTTGAAAAATTTGATAGCAAAATTTCTTGGGAAGATTTTGCTTGCTGAATATCTATGGGGAATTTTTGAAAATAATTTTACATGGATGAAAATATTATACATACATACATATATATATATATATATATATATATATACATACATATATATATATATATATATATATATATATATATATATATATATATATATATATACTAGCTGGGATCCGGTGCGCCTACGCTGCACCCATAAGTCAATAGTAAACAATAAAAACCATCCATTGACATTGAAATGCCTCAAAGAACATGGGTCTTGCGTCGGCCGCCATGAATCGGTATATTGAGTCTACTACATTGCTTATTGTATTCTAAATATCATACCCTTTCATTTGATACCCATGTCGAGGTGGTTGTGAAGAAAGTGGTACACCGCCCTCTTGAGACGGCCGCCATGGATCATTTTAGTTTCAATAGCGTCATGGCCTACCTATTGTTTGACAGCTTCGTAAATTTGAAATTTTCTTTAAATGTAATGATTCAATTTAATGACAATTTTACATTTGTCAAACAATAGGTAGGCCATGAAGCTATTGAAACTAAAATGAAGTGAAAATTCCTAAAATTACCATTTTTGTTTGGATTTTCAAGCTTTTTTTTTGGTTAAAGGTATAAAAATAGCCTACGACCTATTCTCAGACCTACCAAATATACACCAAAAATTTCATGCAAATTGGTCAACCCGTGTCGGAGGAGTACGATAACAAACACTGTGACACGAGATTTTTATAGATATACTAGCTGGGACCCGGTGCGCCTACGCTGCACCCATAAGTCAATAGTAAACAATAAAAACCATCCATTGACTTAATATTTTTCGAGATATGAATTTTACACAGATGAAATGCCTCAAAGAACATGGGTCTTGCGTCGGCCGCCATGAATCGGTATATTGAGTCTACTACATTGCTTATTGTATTCTACTTATCATACCCTTTCATTTGATACCCATGTCGAGGTGGTTGTGAAGAAAGTGGTAATCCGGCCTCTTGAGACGGCCGCCATGGATCTAAAGATATATTTTGTATACTACATTGCTTATTGTATTCTACTTATCATACCCTTTCATTTGATACCCATGTCGAGGTGGTTGTGAAGAAAGTGGTACCCCGCCCTCTTGAGACGGCCGCCATGGATCTAAATATATATTTTGTATACTACATTGCTTATTGTATTCTCCTTAACATACCCTTTCATTTGATACCCATGTTGAGGTTGTTGTGAAGAAAGTGGTAATCCCGCCTCTTGAGACGGCCGCCATGGATCTAAAGATATATTTTGTATACTACATTGCTTATTGTATTCTACTTATCGTACCCTTTCATTTGATACCCATGTCGAGGTGGTTGTGAAGAAAGTGGTACCCCGCCCTCTTGAGACGGCCGCCATGGATCTAAAGATATATTTTGTATACTACATTGCTTATTGTATTCTACTTATCATACCCTTTCATTTGATACCCATGTCGAGGTGGTTGTGAAGAAAGTGGTACCCCGCCCTCTTGAGACGGCCGCCATGGATCTAAATATATATTTTGTATACTACATTGCTTATTGTATTCTCCTTAACATACCCTTTCATTTGATACCCATGTTGAGGTTGTTGTGAAGAAAGTGGTAATCCCGCCTCTTGAGACGGCCGCCATGGATCTAAAGATATATTTTGTATACTACATTGCTTATTGTATTCTACTTATCGTACCCTTTCATTTGATACCCATGTCGAGGTGGTTGTGAAGAAAGTGGTACCCCGCCCTCTTGAGACGGCCGCCATGGATCTAAAGATATATTTTGTATACTACATTGCTTATTGTATTCTCCTTAACATACCCTTTCATTTGATACCCATGTTGAGGTGGTTGTGAAGAAAGTGGTACCCCGCCCTCTTGAGACGGCCGCCATGGATCTAAAGATATATTTTGTATACTACATTGCTTATTGTATTCTCCTTAACATACCCTTTCATTTGATACCCATGTTGAGGTTGTTGTGAAGAAAGTGGTAATCCCGCCTCTTGAGACGGCCGCCATGGATCTAAAGATATATTTTGTATACTACATTGCTTATTGTATTCTACTTATCGTACCCTTTCATTTGATACCCATGTCGAGGTGGTTGTGAAGAAAGTGGTACCCCGCCCTCTTGAGACGGCCGCCATGGATCTAAAGATATATTTTGTATACTACATTGCTTATTGTATTCTCCTTAACATACCCTTTCATTTGATACCCATGTTGAGGTTGTTGTGAAGAAAGTGGTAATCCCGCCTCTTGAGACGGCCGCCATGTATCTAAAGATATTATTTGTATACTACATTGCTTATTGTATTCTACTTATCATACCCTTTCATTTGATACCCATGTCGAGGTGGTTGTGAAGAAAGTGGTACACCGCCCTCTTGAGACGGCCGCCATGGACCATTTTAGTTTCAATAGCGTCATGGCCTACCTATTGTTTGACAGCTGCGTAAATTTGAAATTTTCATTAAATGTAATGATTCAATTTAATGACAATTTTACATTTGTCAAACAATAGGTAGGCCATGAAGCTATTGAAACTAAAATGATGTGAAAATTCCTAAAATTACCATTTTTGTTTCGATTTTGCAGTTGTTTTTTTGGTTAAAGGTATAAAAAATAGCCTACGACCTATTCTCAGACCTACCAAATATACACAAAAAATTTCATGCAAATTGGTCAACCCGTTTCGGAGGAGTACGGTAACAAACACTGTGACACGAGATTTTTATAGATATAGATATATATGTACTAGCTGGGACCCGGTGCGCCTACGCTGCACCCATAAGTCAATAGTAAACAATAAAAACCATCCATTGACTTAATATTTTTCGAGATATGAATTTTACACAGATGAAATGCCTCAAAGAACATGGGTCTTGCGTCGGCCGCCATGAATCGGTATATTGAGTCTACTACATTGCTTATTGTATTCTACTTATCATACCCTTTCATTTGATACCCATGTTGAGGGGATTGTGAAGAAAGTGGTAATCCGGCCTCTTTAGACGGCCGCCATGGATCTAAAGATATATTTTGTATACTACATTGCTTATTGTATTCTACTTATCATACTCTTTCATTTGATACCCATGTCGAGGTGGTTGTGAAGAAAGTGGTAATTCGGCCTCTTGAGGCGGCCGCCATGGATCTAAAGATATATTTTGTATACTACATTGCTTATTGTATTCTACTTATCATACCCTTTCATTTGATACCCATGTCGAGGTGGTTGTGAAGAAAGTGGTACCCCGCCCTCTTGAGACGGCCGCCATGGATCTAAAGATATATTTTGCATACTACATTGCTTATTGTATTCTCCTTAACATACCCTTTCATTTGATACCCATGTTGAGGTGGTTGTGAAGAAAGTGGTAATCCGGCCTCTTGAGACGGCCGCCATGGATCTAAAGATATATTTTGTATACTACATTGCTTATTGTATTCTACTTATCATACCCTTTCATTTGATACCCATGTCGAGGTGGTTGTGAAGAAAGTGGTACCCCGCCCTCTTGAGACGGCCGCCATGGATCTAAAGATATATTTTGTATACTACATTGCTTATTATATTCTGCTTAACATACCCTTTCATTTGATACCCATGTTGAGGTGGTTGTGAAGAAAGTGGTAATCCGGCCTCTTGAGACGGCCGCCATGGATCTAAAGATATATTTTGTATACTACATTGCTTATTGTATTCTACTTATCATACCCTTTCATTTGATACCCATGTCGAGGTGGTTGTGAAGAAAGTGGTACCCCGCCCTCTTGAGACGGCCGCCATGGATCTAAAGATATATTTTGTATACTGCATTGCTTATTGTATTCTACTTATCATACCCTTTCATTTGATACCCATGTCGAGGTGGTTGTGAAGAAAGTGGTACCCCGCCCTCTTGAGACGGCCGCCATGGATCTAAAGATATATTTTGTATACTACATTGCTTATTATATTCTGCTTAACATACCCTTTCATTTGATACCCATGTTGAGGTGGTTGTGAAGAAAGTGGTAATCCGGCCTCTTGAGACGGCCGCCATGGATCTAAAGATATATTTTGTATACTACATTGCTTATTGTATTCTACTTATCATACCCTTTCATTTGATACCCATGTCGAGGTGGTTGTGAAGAAAGTGGTACCCCGCCCTCTTGAGACGGCCGCCATGGATCTAAAGATATATTTTGTATACTACATTGCTTATTATATTCTGCTTAACATACCCTTTCATTTGATACCCATGTTGAGGTGGTTGTGAAGAAAGTGGTACCCCGCCCTCTTGAGACGGCCGCCATGGATCTAAAGATATATTTTGTATACTACATTGCTTATTGTATTCTACTTATCATACCCTTTCATTTGATACCCATGTCGAGGTGGTTGTGAAGAAAGTGGTACCCCGCCCTCTTGAGACGGCCGCCATGGATCTAAAGATATATTTTGTATACTACATTGCTTATTATATTCTGCTTAACATACCCTTTCATTTGATACCCATGTTGAGGTGGTTGTGAAGAAAGTGGTAATCCGGCCTCTTGAGACGGCCGCCATGGATCTAAAGATATATTTTGTATACTGCATTGCTTATTGTATTCTACTTATCATACCCTTTCATTTGATACCCATGTCGAGGTGGTTGTGAAGAAAGTGGTACCCCGCCCTCTTGAGACGGCCGCCATGGATCTAAAGATATATTTTGCATACTACATTGCTTATTGTATTCTCCTTAACATACCCTTTCATTTGATACCCATGTCGAGGTGGTTGTGAAGAAAGTGGTAATTCGGCCTCTTGAGGCGGCCGCCATGGATCTAAAGATATATTTTGTATACTACATTGCTTATTGTATTCTACTTATCATACCCTTTCATTTGATACCCATGTCGAGGTGGTTGTGAAGAAAGTGGTACCCCGCCCTCTTGAGACGGCCGCCATGGATCTAAAGATATATTTTGTATACTACATTGCTTATTATATTCTGCTTAACATACCCTTTCATTTGATACCCATGTTGAGGTGGTTGTGAAGAAAGTGGTAATCCGGCCTCTTGAGACGGCCGCCATGGATCTAAAGATATATTTTGTATACTACATTGCTTATTGTATTCTACTTATCATACCCTTTCATTTGATACCCATGTCGAGGTGGTTGTGAAGAAAGTGGTACCCCGCCCTCTTGAGACGGCCGCCATGGATCTAAAGATATATTTTGTATACTACATTGCTTATTGTATTCTACTTATCATACCCTTTCATTTGATACCCATGTCGAGGTGGTTGTGAAGAAAGTGGTACACCGCCCTCTTGAGACGGCCGCCATGGATCATTTTAGTTTCAATAGCGTCATGGCCTACCTATTGTTTGACAGCTGCGTAAATTTGAAATTTTCATTAAATGTAATGATTCAATTTAATGACAATTTTACATTTGTCAAACAATAGGTAGGCCATGAAGCTATTGAAACTAAAATGAAGTGAAAATACCTAAAATTACCATTATTGTTTGGATTTTGCAGCTGTTTTTTTGGTTAAAGGTATAAAAAATAGCCTACGACCTATTCTCAGACCTACCAAATATACACAAAAAATTTCATGCAAATTGGTCAACCCGTTTCGGAGGAGTACGGTAACAAACACTGTGACACGAGATTTTTATAGATATAGATATATATATATATATATATATATATATATATATATATATATATATATATATATATATATATATATATATATATAAAAATCTCGTGTCACAGTGTTTGTTACCCTTTATCTTCCCCTTTTTCCAGGTTGAACCCGCTTTTAGCCATATATTTTCATTTTTAGAAAACTTGCGCTCTTTCCTGCAACACTTATTATAATAAAATTCATTTCTTTTGTTATTCATATCTACTACTTTCCTAGCTTCTGTTGCTTTTCGGTTTTTAAATAGTTCTTCCTTTCCCGGTTGTAAAGTTCTTTGTCTCCGGCCCATAAGTATTTCAGCTGGCGATTTATTACTATTTTTTAAGGGAGTGTTTCGATATTCGAGTAAGGTAAGCCATAGTTCTTCTTTAGATTCCTTACTTTTTGAAATTAATCGCTTAGCTGTCTGGACCGATCGCTCAGCCAACCCATTTGACTGCGGGTATCGGGGACTAGAGGTTACAATAACTATATCAAATGTTTTTCCAAAATTTCTGAACTCGAATGATCCAAAGGGATTGTTATCAGCGACAATTGTCTTTGGTATTCCGTGTACTGAGAACAGTGTTTTCGTTATTATTTCTCTCGATGTTTTACTTTTCAGTGGTATTATCTCTAAATACTTTGATGAGTAACCAGTTACTACCAGATAATTTTGTTTATTCAATTCAAATATATCCATACTAATTTTGTTAAATGGTATCTCTGGAACTTCATGTGCTATATAGGGCTCTTTAATATTGTTATTTCTAAATTTCTGGCACGTTTCACATTTCGCTACACATTTTTCTATTTCTTCATTAATTCCTGGCCAGTAAAATAATGCTCTGGCCCTACTTTTAGTTTTTTCAACCCCTTGGTGCGATTTATGTATTATCGCTAGCATTTCTTTTCGCAGGGCCGTAGGTATTATTACTCTTTTATTTAAAAATATTGCTCCTTTCTTCTTCTTCGATGGCTCTACGGCCCAATTCGAGCCTTGGCCTCCTTCAGCTTCTTCCTCCAGACGTCTCTCTGCTCCGCAGCTTGTCTCCAGTTTCTCGTGTTGAGCAGTTTCGCTGCATCGGTCTTAACATTATCTTCCCATCTTGACCGTGGTTTGCCAACTGGTCTTTTGCCATCTGGTAGTAGATACAGGGATTTTTTTGGTATCCTTGAGTCATCCATTCTTTGGACATGACCGGCCCAACGTAAACGCAGTAGCTTGGCATGGGTCGAAAGTTTACATTCTTTGTATAAGTCGTACAATTCGTGATTGTAGCGTATTCTCCATGCATTGTCTTCATTAATTGGGCCGAATATCCTTCGGAGAACCTTCCTCTCAAATATATCCAACTTGTCGGCGGATTTTTGGGAGATACTCCATGCTTCACAACCATACGTAGCTACTGTACGTATGATGGTTTTGTAGACTCTTATTTTTGTTTTTCTGTGGATGTCTCTGGATTTCATTACTGGCAGTAGTGAGAAGTATGTTCTGTTTGCGGCGTTTATTCTTCTTTGTACGTCTATCGTTTCATCGTTGTCTTCACTGACTGTGGACCCCAGGTAGTTAAATTGGCTTACCCGTTCGAAGTTATATTCCCCCCAGGTGGTGTTGTGGTTTCTTCTTCTTCTTTCCACCCTTGACTGAATTAGAATCTTGCTCTTCTCTGCATTTATTTGCAGCCCTATATCTTTAGCTCCATCTTCTAATTCTGTGAATACTTCTCTAAGGTATGACAGTGATCTGGCAAGGCAGTTTATGTCGTCGGCATATCCTGCCAACTGTTTTGATTTGTTAAGCAGGGTTGCGTTCGCATCAATGTTTACTTTGCGAATTACTCCTTCAAGGCAGAGATTAAATAGCATGGGTGCCAGCCCATCGCCCTGCTTTAAGCCTTGCTTGACTGGGAAGGACTCCGTCAATTCTCCTTGTATTCTGACTGCACACCTTGTATTTTCCATTGTCATTTTAGTCAGTTTCACTATCTTTAGGGGTATGTTTAGGTCCAGCATTGTCCCATACATTTTTTCCCTGTCGATGCTGTCGTATGCTTGTTTAAAGTCGATGAAAAGTTGATACACGTCGATGTTGTATTCCCAGCATTTTCGGAGGATTTGCCTTATTGAAAAAAGTTGATCCATCGTTGACCTATTTCTTCTGAATCCAGCTTGGTATTCACTTATTACGGCTTCTGCATGAGGTTCCAGTCTGGCCTTAATTATATTGGTCATTATTTTATACACTGTGCTTAAAAGAGATATGCCTCTGTAATTTGCACAGTTGAATCTATCTCCTTTCTTGTGTATTGGGCAGATAATGCTTTGCTCCCAATCTTCAGGCATTTTTTCGTTCCTCCATATGCAGCATAGTAATTCATGTATAGCTGCTGAAAGCGGTTCGCCTCCTTGCTTGATCAGCTCTGCTGGGATGTTATCAATTCCTGGAGATTTGTTATTTCTTAAGAGTCGTATGGCACTTTGTACTTCTTCCAGAGTGGGTTCGTTTGTTTCTCTGGTGTCATCGTTATGTTGTGGACGGGGTTCTGGTACGTGTCGGATGCTCTCGTTTGCGTTCAGCAGCTCGCTAAAAAAATTCCTTCCATCTTTTCTTTACATCTTCGCTGCCTGTAACTATAGTGCCTTCTTTCGTTCTACATATACCGGAGGAGGGTTTGAAGCCTTTCTTGAAGAAGTTTACTTCCTTATATGCTTCCCTGGTTTTGTTTCGGGCAAAGTTTTCCTCTGCTCTCAGGATGTAATTGTTGAGGAATTGCCTTTTCTTCTTCCTGCAGATGTTTTTTGCGGTTCTTCTTGTTTCCTCATATTTCAGTTTCTTGCTCCTCGTCGGTCTCTCTATGTAAATTTTCCTATTTCGATTTCTGGCCTCTATAGCTGTTTTACATTCCTCGTCGTACCAATCATTGGCTCTGGCAGTGCGTTTGTAGCCTACAGTTTCCTTCGTGACATCTGTCAGTATCGTCCTCAGTCTTGTCCATTTTCCCTCAATTGTGTCTTCATTATTTATGTTTAGGCTTGGACCTATCCTCTCTGCTAACGTTGCCTGGTATCTCTCCAATACGATCTGTTCCTGGAGGCGGTCAACGTCGAATTTCTTTACTTTGTTGCTTCTTTGTTCTTGAGTGGACAGCCGACATCTGAATCTAGCTTTAACTAGGAAGTGGTCCGATTCACAATTCGCACCTCTGTAGGATCTTACTTGAAGGATACTGGAAGCTGCCCTTCTGTCTATAAGTATATGGTCTATTTGATTGCAGTACCTTTCGCTGGGAGATTGCCATGTGTATTTGTGAATGTCCTTTCTTGGAAAATATGTTGAGCTGACGATCATATTTTTGCTCATTGCAAAATCGATAACACGTTGTCAATTATCATTTGATGTTTCGTGGAGACTTTCTTTTCCAATGGTAGGTCTGTACCAGTTCTCTCTTCCAATTTTGGCGTTGAGGTCTCCTATCAACATCTTGATGTCATTGGAAGGGGCCGTGTCATATGCGTGTTCAAGCTTGTAGTAGAAAGTGTCCTTTGTCGTGTCCGCTTTCTCCTCCGTCTCCGCATGTACATTTATGATTGTGAGGGTGAAGAATTTCGTTCGGAGTCGTATTGAACATAGACGTTCACTGATTGGCTTGAACTCTATGACATTATCTATGATTGACTTGTGTATTACGAAGCCTACTCCTAAGTGGTGTTCCCTTCCGCAGCTGTAGAATATCCTGTAGTTGCCAAGGTCCATTGTCCCGTTTCCTATCCATCTGATCTCTTGTAACGCGAGTAATTTGATTTTATATCTGCTCACTTCGTCTAGTAGTGACTTAACTGATGCAGTTCGGTACATACTTCGCGTGTTCCATGTTCCAAAAATCATTTCCAGGTGCTGTTGCCGTAGTCGTTGCCGTTTTTTCCGTCCGTTCCGAGGCTTTGCATCGGGTTTCTTAACTGATGTGTTTTTACAGGGTCCGGTAGTTAGCCCAACGCCCAACCCCACTACCAGGAGGACCGGATCCGTGAATTATACCCCATCGGATAGGGTGGCCCAGCTATACCCCCGGGCACTGTGTACGTCCGTCGTCGGTTGGTTATCCAGGAGGCACCAGCGAGGAGGTGACGGTACGATTTTGCCCCCCCTATTGCTCCTTTATCTAAAGTTAAATTATCTTTCATTTTCCAATAGAATTTAAGTTCTTCAGCAACTTTTGTTTTCTTATTCGGCCACCCTTCTTGTATTGTCTTTTTTAATTTCTTCAAGACTTCATCACTATCGGTTGCCCTTTTGAAAGATTCCATTCTTTCATTACTAATATTTAGAGAATGCACTACACAATCAATGTCTTCTATTTCAGCCGTGCACTCTTCTTCATCATAATATCTTGATAGCAAGTCAGCTATCAATAATGATTTTTTTTATGATCAGTGATTACATTTATTTCCTTTGCATAGATGAATAGGTGGAATTTTTTGCATGCAAACACTATGGCTAATAATTCTTTCTTACCTTAACATCTGTTGCATGTTTGGTTGTATGCTGGACATTTCTTTTTGTCGTGAGTTTGCCCACAGTATTTACAATTTTTTGACATCTTCCTAAAGCTATCATTGTTCTTATTCCTATTGACATCGTTTTTTTGTAACCTAAAATTAATTTCATTTTTTCTATTAGTAAATGATACATCTTTTTTCTTATTTGGAACGTTAGTTACCATGTTTACTGACGATCCACTTCCTCGCAGATGTTCTGTTTGTAATTTAGTCACCTCCGCCGCGCGTGCTATTTCAATTGCTTTCTGTAGCGTTAATTCCGTTGTTTCCAGTAGTTTCTTTTGTAGATGTGTGTCTGCTGTTCCCATGACGATGCGATCCCGCAGCATGCGCTGTTCCTGTTCACCGTATCCACAATTTCTAGTAACTTTCTTCAGGTCCATCAAAAAACTGTCAAAGGGTTCCCCTTCTTCCTGATTTCTTTTGTTGAACAGGAAACTTTCATAGGTTTCATTTCTTTTTGGCTTACAGAAATCCTCGAACGATTTTACTACTTCCTTGTAGTTTTTCCTTTGTTCGCTGGTCAGGTTGAATGAATTGAATACCTCAACCCCTTCTGGCCCAATAGTATTAAGAAACACCGCTATTTTCACTTGTTCCTATTTTTGACGTGACAACGTCTATTAAATCGGTTTAAGATAGGACGCGCGTGTGAAAATGTCCCGCACAATGTCCCGCACACAAAAAAAAAATCATGTCTCCGCCCCCATACATGTTAGGGGGGTGGTTAATGGCTCAAAATTTTCGTTAATTTATCCTCTACACGGGAAAAATACATTCATTCATTCATGTCCCGCACACAAAAAAAATTTGCTTCGAAATATATAATTTATTAATTGAGAAAATAATACAAAACGTAATAATAGACGTTGTCACGTTTAAATTAATAGACGTTGTCACGTTAAAATACGGACGTGATACTTCACAACCAAGACCATTAATTTTTTTTATCCATTTCTGCTGCTGTGCAGAATATTTCGAAATTTTTCCAAAAAGTCCTCCAATTTTCGGATAGGTTAGTACCTTCCAAATTCAATTTTTCGACTTTTTGGATATACTCCATCGGACTTTTCACGTATATTGTTATATATTTAACTGTCTTTGGGGGTCTTCCCCGTGGTTTTTTTTGTCTTCGGTAAATGATCTTCAGCCTTCGAAGCTCTTCCCATTTACAATAACCACAAGTCTTCTACTTTTCTTTTTTTCCACTATTTAATTCGCTTCTTTAGCTAGCCGGGATCACAACTTATCACTTTTATTTTTTAATTCGACTGCGCCATGTGTTATATTAATCAAAACTCGCTTTTTGTTACCGCACGTCTTTATTCATTGTCCGTACAATTGCAACTGGCTGTTTCTAGTTCTAGCCGTACTCCTAGCTCTAGCATGTAAGGTTAAAGCCTATCGTGTTACCAGTGCATACTTGTATTCTTTTCTTTTTATTCTACATATACTACAATTCCCCTAATAATTACTTTAATATAGTCGTATTAATTTTGATAATGATAATGTTTTAATTAAAATTTTCGATATTGTCACAATGAAAATAACTATTTTAATTTAATCTTGTTATATTTTTTGTATTTTTTTAAATAAAAACTTAAGGACTTACATAAAAAGGATTATTCTAATTTCCATTATAGTTATATGTGTGGGACCTCTGCGAAGTGGTGCTGGTCAAGGCGGCTGTTGTCTTCCTTTCCTTTGGCGGTAGTTCAACTCCTTTTTGCTCTGCAAGCTACTTAGGGGTCTCGTTTCCTTAACACTTACACAACACTTTTTGTTAATATCGTGTTTGCACAATTCTCTTCCTTTACTGCACTTGGTTATCGTGCGGTAGTTGGTTGAAGGAATTTTAAGAACTTTGCTTCGTTTCACTAGTTTTGGTTATTCTAGTCACTGCAGGATAAAACTCAGTTTCTGTTTTCACTAGTTTTTGGTTAAACTAAAATTGCACTGCAGTAAACAAATCGATTCGCGAACTCGTTTTATTAAATTGAACTTTAAACTTTGCGTTTTAATTCGCGTCGAATTTGCCGAAACTTTTTTTGATATTAACTGCAACGCAACAGGGTCCCTGCTCGGGCGCCAGTTAATAAAACATGTAATTATTTTATTTAAAAAAAATATTTTTTCGCTCAAGAGATCGTCTTTCTTAATTGAATGTTGAATTAGAATTAATTTCTTAAACCGAATAAACTTAAAAGCTACTCTAGTTCATTTCTGCATTCACACGCCGGTGTCCATTATCCAGACGCGACTTAACTTTTTTATATTTTAATAAAAAAGGATTAGTTAAAAAAAAAAATAAATAAAATATATAAAAAAAACACAAATTAATTTATATTAATTATATTAACTTTATTCAAAAAGAAAGATTTCGCGGTTGAACTTCAGCTCAACTTTCCCGCTCCGAATTTAAATTCAGACTGTTACAATTATTTTAAGTTTTCTTTTGCAAGGTTCTTATTATTATTATTGCTAGTACAATAATTTGCATGATCGTCAGTTTTACTGTGATCATGTCTTTTTTCTAAGAAATGGTACCATGGGAACATTAAATGGAATTATTAAAGAATTGAAATTCAATACTTTTGTTTTGTCTTGAGGAGTTTAAATTTAGTCATGATGATTTCTTTAATTTTGTTATAACAAAATTATTTTTCACTAAAACAATATTAATTATTATTGGGAACTTTAATAAACAATTTGATTGAGAATATTTGTCAATGATATCCTCCAAATTGATGTTAGATCCACTTTGGGATATAACTCCTCCCCTCCTGGTTTTTGGATTCTCCTGAATCCTGTTTTTTATCTTTATTTTAATATTCTTTTGTTTGCAATATATAAAGATTACAAATAAGATTATTGCAAAAACTATTAATGAACTTAAACTGTAGTTAATGATTCTATGATATTTGATTTCCTTTATGTTCCCAATATTCTTAGTATTGTTCAATTCAATTTCATCAAATTTTATTTTTTCATATTTATATGTACTATTTTCATATTTTGGAATTACGAATGTTTCTTTAAATATTAATAAATAATTATTAATTCTAACGGTACAATTACTAAAGTTTATAAAATAATATCCTTTAAGTGACAGTATTCTTTCATCACAAGTACTTTTTAGCTTTCCTACTTCGATATTATTTATAATTATTATATTATCCTCAAATAGTAGAATTTCTTCTTTTTTATTATTAATAAATCGGCAGTTCCCTATATTTATGCAATTTCTACTTTCTTTTAATTCTCTAAGCGATTTACCTTCGAAGTATGTGTAAATTCGTCCGTTATGTCGTATTATATATTCCGTCTTAGAGTCAGTTTGTTTCTTCTGTGAGTTTGTAATTGGTATAATCAAATTCTTATTAGTTATAATATGGTGAGTGGGGATTTTTATTGCGAAGATTATTGAATCGTCTGTATGTTTCGCGACTGCTAAACGAATATTAGATAATTTGTGGAAATCGATATTGTATTTGTTTATTTCTTCGTCAGTTAATATGTTCGGGTGTAACAGTCCGAGTCTTGCAGATGCAATGTTGTCCTGGAGGTGTTCAACTTGTTTCTCTATATAATCTATTTTGAACATTTGTTCTAAAAAAGCATTTTCCGAAAGGATTTTCATCTCGGTAGAGTTGATTCCGTTTAACCTACGTAAAATGTTTACTCTATCTTTTTCTATAATGTTTTTAATTTGGATAAAGGTTTTGTTAAAATTTTCATTAATCGTAATTTGTTGGTTTAAATTTTCTATCAGATTGTGGTTATTTTGATCTATAACCTTGAAATGGTTTTCGATGTCTAATTGATCATTATTGTCCATCGTTCCGAAGATCCACTTAAGTGTAGTTCCGCCTAAATCAATGAGACCCCTCTTATGCCTATATGGTATAAGGGTTTTTATTTTATTTTTAACGCTATTTATCTTTTTATATATGAAATCTTTATGGTTTTCTAAATCTAATCATATTAATGTTGACTCTAAGCTACACACTAAATCTAATATTTCCTTTGGGTATACTTTATGTAGAATTATTTGGAATTTGTCGGCTTGTGAAATTTTCACTAAAAAGTCCGCAGGTAAAATGTCCTCAAATATTTTATTAACTACAAAAGAAAGGTTCAATGTAAATAAAATAGTTAATAATTAAAACCAAATCCAAATTTCTTCGATAATTTCTCCGTATCTGCTAGGATTCCTTATATCTTCAGATAGTCTATCTCCAAAAAATCTTCGTATCTTCATAGATGTACATATATTCTCAAAAACTCTTCGTATCTTCATATACATACATATGTATATTCCTAGTATCTCCCAATATTCCATCTAATTCCAGTTACATTATATGTTTCTCTCAAGGCAACAAAATTAAAATTAATTAACAAAAAATATTTTCTCATTTGACATTTTTTAAAAAACAACTAAGTTAACTCAACTATCTAAATTCGAACAAGTAAAACTAGTGAGTTTTTCAACACGGCTATTTCAACTGTGCTTACTTTAATTTCTGCGTATCCTTGTTCGGATTCTATCCTTTCGATTGTCATCGTTTGGTGAGTTATTGTGGGTATTATCAGTAGAAGTATCCACAGTAACGTTATCTTGGTTGTTTTGACCTGTAAATTTAAATGGGCGTTTTATATTGGTTGCATGAACATTTGTTAAATTGTATTTCCTAAATTTAGGTTCTTCCTTATGTCTTAAAGATTTGTAATTTTTGATAAAACCGATATCTCTCTGTTCTTCATATTCTTCCCTATTTTCGTTTCTCTTATTGATAACCTTCTCTTTTGTCTTTATTAACCTATCATAAATGATCTTAACATCTACTTCCCTATTTTGGACAGATAAGGGCGTTGCCTTAATTGTAGAGTGGAAAGATTTATTATACAGTTCTACCGCTTTAAGGATTTGTGTTCTTATGGGCAATTTCTCTTCTAAATTCAACAATCTGAGTTTTTCAGTTAATGTTCCATTTAATCTTTCTATGTCCGCATTACCCGTATGGCTGTTGGGTTTGGTTACGTGATACACTATTCCTTCCTTTTCACAAAATTCTCTGATATATTTTGAATCAAATTCGTTGTCGAAAACCAATTTTTTCATCTTGCCTCTGATTGATATAATTTGTCTTATTTTTTCTAGTATGGTTATATGAGTTCTATCTTCTAGGTATAAACTAACAGCATGTTTTGAAAATTTGTCTATTATATTAATAAAGTTGTGTTTGCTATTTGTGTAAATATCTATGTGTAGAATTTCGTTGATTGTTTTGGGAGTTTCCGTGAATTCGATTTTTTTCTTTATGGGGTTTCTATCATATTTGGCTCCCGTACAAATGTCACAACAATTCAAACCCGTATGGATCATTAGTTTCAGTTTAGGGTTATAAATTCGCATCTTAAGCCCTTCGTAAGTTGCGATTATTCCACAGTGTCCCGTTTCTTTTTTATGGAACATTGCTATTTGCTTCTTTAATTCCTCGTCGTTCTCTATATCCTTTGCAAAATGACTACACTTGACGAATTTTATGATTTCCCCATTTGGGTATAATTCTTTTAATTTTTCTTGTAGTTTATTATAATCTCCATCACTTAATTCTGTATATATTCCTATTCTGCCCTTTTCGATATATCTCCGAAAAATATCAGTTTCTTGTTCTATGTCGTTTTTATCTATAAATATTCTTCTGTTATTAAAAATTTTTATAAATTCTTTTTGTTTTTCTTCGACAAACATTATTTGTTGCTTAAATCTATTAACCACTGTTTCTAACAGGGGTATATGATTACTGAGTTCTTCTTCCTGGGAGTGGGTGGTCTGTACTTCACCCGATCCTTGTGGGATAATACTAGAATTTCCTGTGTCTGGTTGGTTTTCCGTATTTTCTTCTAAAGAATTAATATTCATTTCATTATTATTCATATCTTCGACTGTATTGTCAAAGGATTTATTTTTATGATTCCTTGTTTTACACTTGTTTGCCTCGACTGAATTAATTTCGTTAGTTTCTGAATTTATACGACTGAGGAAATCAGCGACTTTGTTGTCTTTTCCCTTAATATAATCAATTTTTATATCATACTCGCCTAATTGGATTAACCACCTCTGTAAGCGAGGTTTAATATCCTTGCCAGTATGCTTTGCTTGCAACCATTTAATGGGTTGATGGTCTGTTTGCAAATCTAATTCTTTACCGAAAATATAGGGTCGGAAATACTTGGTTCCCCAAACGATGGCAAGCAATTCCTTTTCAATAGTTGAATAGTTCTTTTCGTGATCATTTAGCGTCCTAGAGGCGTAACATATGGGGTGTCCCTCTTGTGTTAGGACGGCTCCGATTGCTAAGTTACTGGCATTGTAACTGTCGGGAAGGTTGTATGAGCTTATGCTCGACGATGGACTGAAGCAGGTCATTGCCACAAGGGGCCACAGACTCATTACAAAAAAAGAAAAAGGGTGGGGGTCATAGGAGACCAAGAAGAGTGGCTGGACGAAGTCCTAAGAAGAGATATCAGAAAGAAAGGGGTTTGCCTCCACTACACCTGGCTTCGGCACGTCTAGCGGGGCTCTAACTAGCTCGCCGGATGGGGGGGGTTCGTGGTGCACGGAGACAAGGTAAAAGGGGGTGACAGTTTGAAACAAACTAAAAATTACGTGCCACTAATGCCAGACGACAAGATAAAGCGTACGAGGGGGTGATAGGGCGATTCGTCAGGGGCCATCGAGAGAAAAGGGTTAAAGGGGATTCGGAGTCGCAACCATGCGAGCGGATGCGATCGGATTTGAATGCTGAAAAAAAAACTAAATACTAGTAGTACTTACATGCTGGGGTTGAGGCGCACAGCCTCCCCGCTGACCTCCATGCCCCTACTGTCCCACTTTTTCCTACATGTCGAGAATCAAATAACTCGAATTTTTCTTTTTCCAACTAATTCTTTTCTTTTTATTAATTTCTTTTTATTATTATTTTTTTTTTGTTTTTAGAATGAGAAATACATAAAAACGAATATACGTGATTGCAAACTAGATTAGGAGAATGAAAACGTTATACAACGAGAACAATAAAAAAAACTCTTACATTACTAGTACAACGGTCCTTTTTACTTTTCTTAAAGTATATTTATAACTATGCACGTGCAATAAACTTTCAGGTTTACAAAAAAACTCAATATATTTTTTTCCTTCTTTGGTTGGCCACCATCTACTTGGTAAGTTAGTTATATATAATTATTAATTCATAACAGTAAACGAAAACACTTTCATATCTATTTTTCTGTTTTCTTCTCTTTCTTAAGCATGTTAAACTCTAATCATAAAAAAGGAAAAAAAATTTAAATTATCTTTTCTAAAACATGCTGAAATCGCAACTTAAAAAAAAAGAAATATCTTCCTTAATTGTTGTTTTTTTTTTTTTTTCAAAAATTTAATAAAAAAACTTCTCTCCAAGATCTAACTCAACAATGATAACATTCAACCATCAATAAATAATTTCTTGCATTTATTTTTCCTTCAATGCTTTTGCTTCCTTTTTTTTCTTTTGTCATATTATTATATATATATTTGGTTAAAGAATGTCTTTCAAGTAAAATATTGATATAAAAAAATTTAGAACTAGAAAAATAGCGTACACGAATCTTTTTTTTTTTCTTTTTTGGTATTCCTTTTCTTTTCTATTATTATTTATATTTTGGTCTCTTAAAAACTAAACAAAAAAATATCTCCAAAAATAGTGAGAAAACTACGTCATCATATAACTGTACATTTTTACAATATTTTAATTACTTTCTCCTGAATTAAATAAATTGAATTAACATAAAAAAAAAACATTTTTCATTATTGTTCACTTTCTTTCCCATTCATTTCCTGTACTTCTTTCATTATATATATTTCTTTCTGGTGAATAACTTTTTTTTTCCTCTGTTCGTGGTTACTCTAATCTTGAACACACTTGGCCAATTACCCAAAGTGCACGCCGAAAGGAAAACATAATATAACAAACTTGGATTACCCAATGAAATCGGAATTTTCTCTACGTTCTTACTTGTACATAGATCGCAGGTTGTTTATGCAACTTCCTCACTTTTAAAGGCCTTCTTGGATGAGAGAACACCGCCATTACATCTCGCACATTGAAATTCTTTTTGTTTTTTTTTGTTTTTTTTTTTTTTTATGAGTGGTCACAAATTTCTTTTACTATAAAAACGGAACACTTAAACATTTCCCACGGGATCTGAACTGCAAGGAATTAATGCCTTTTTTGAAACTTAAAACGATGATGTGAAACAGAAAAACCAGCAGCTAACACTACGCCTCCGCGAACAGACTCTCTTTCTGACTATGTAGACCCAACTTGAATGCCGCCTGCCTACCGAATGACCGACGCCAGCAGCTCAAGTTTTTTCCTCCCACCACAGTTTCTTCACCAAAAATCGTGTTTACATGGAGCAATTCCTTATTGCCACCGTCTTTTGTTCGGTCAAATTGCGATTGCCCAAAAGAGGAATTATGAATAATTATAATGGAATGAGGGAATGGATTACACATTTTCCTGTTCCACCCATACCAAATAATTTTTGAGAAACGATTTTTTTGTGGTGGGATCCAGGTGTCGCGACCTGATTGGCTAAGTCTTTAGACGCCGTCCGGAGCGTCCATGGGGAAAAGTGTTGCGTGGGCAACAAATTGGTGGATAATTATTTAAAAAAAAGAGATGAACCAAAAATAGGGGAAATGAATGGGCCAAAAGGCACGAATAGAGGGATTCTTTAAAAAAAGGAATTCTTTAGGGCATTGCTTAGCAACGGCAATTTATGATGATTAATTTATTTTCGTGGGAGATTTATTTGACTTGCGCCTTCGGACATTGCCGACCGTTACAGCATCTGTGATAAGTTTAAATCTCTTATTGAAGTTAGGGTATCTCAATATAGGGTGGCTGGTAACCAATTCTTTAAGCTTTTCAAAAGCCGCGATGTAACTAGGGCCATTTGGGTTTATTTTGCTCCCCTTTTTTAAATACTTAACCATTGGACCTGCTACCCTGGCATAATCCTTTACGAATTTCCGGTAATATCCGGTTATTCCCAGAAAGGATTTTATCTGCTGTGTGGTAGTTAGCAATTTCAATTTTTGAATTGTCTCTATTTTGTTGGGGTTTGGTTTAATATCTTCAGGCGTTAAAATGTGGCCAAGGAATTCTGTTTCCTTATTGAGAAAATTACATTTATCGATCTGGATCTTAAGTCCAGCTTCTCTTAATTTGTTAAAGATTTTTTTATGCTAGTCAGGTGTTCTTCCAAGGACGTACTGAAGATCAGAATGTCGTCTAAATACACGACGCATATTTTGTTAATATATTCACGTAGCACCGAATTCATTAACCTTTGGAAGGTCGATGGGGCGTTTTTTAGACCGAATGGCATTCTCAGGTACTCGTAATGCCCGAAAGGTGTTGAGAATGCCGTTTTCTTTATATCAGATTCTTTCATTGGGATCTCGTGAAAACCTTTTGCCAGATCCAGTGTTGTAAAATAATGGGATAGGCCAAGTTTATTCAACAGGTTTTCTAGGTTGGGAATGGGAAATTTATCGTCTACAGTGACTTCATTAAGCTTCCTGTAGTCGACGACAATCCTCCATTTTTTCTGTCCTGAATTGTCCGTTTTTTTGGGGACGATCCATAATGGACTATTGTAGGGTGACTTGCTTTCTCTAATTATCCCTTGTCTGAGCATATCATGTATTTGATGCTCTATTTCCTTCTCGTGTACCGGTATATTTTAGAGTAAATGGGTTTATTAACGGTCGTTACAATTTCATGTTTAATTTCAGGAGATGAAGTCAATCTATCTCCCTCCTTAAAAAATAAATCTTGATTGTGTTTAAGCAAACTTATTATTTTATTCCTTTCATCTAAATTCAACGAATCTAACTTTAATTTGCCCCAAAAACTATCTGCGATTCCGTCTAAAGCACATATTTCATTTACCTCGAATGAATAATCATTATCTTCAAATGGTATTTTATTATTATTTACTTCAATATGTCTATCTCCTAAATCTAACTTTGCCCTAAATGGTGTAAGAAAATTTTGGCCCATAATTGCATCGTATTTCCTTTTTAAATTCTTTTATTTAACTTACACTGTTTGTCGTCAAATCTTGGAAGTTAAATTTGACCCACTTCCCGGTTTCGGATGGAGCTGAAATTTTGCATACACGTTTAGTTTGGATGACAATGTAATCTGGCCATTTTGTAAAAATATCAAGATGGCGGTTCCAAAATGGCGCTTATTTATTTAACTTACACTGTTTGTCGTCAAATCTTGGAAGTTAAATTTGACCCACTTCCCGGTTTCGGATAGAGCTGAAATTTTGCATACACGTTTAGTTTGGATGACAATGCAATCTGGCCATTTTGTAAAAATATCAAGATGGCGGTTCCAAAATGGCGCCCGATTTTTGAAATTGTGCTCCGCGGCCCTCTGACATGGGTATCAAATGAAAGGATATGACAGGTAGAACACAATAAGCTATGTGGCGTCATTCCAAATTCAAAATGGCGGCCAACACTTACACTGTTTGTCGTCAAATCTTGGAAGTTAAATTTGACCCACTTCCCGGTTTCGGATAGAGCTGAAATTTTGCATACACGTTTAGTTTGGATGACAATACAATCTGGCCATTTTGTAAAAATATCAAGATGGCGGTTCCAAAATGGCGCCCGATTTTTGAAATTGTGCTCCGCGGCCCTCTGACATGGGTATCAAATGAAAGGATATGGCAGGTAGAACACAATAAGCTATGTGGCGTCATTCCAAATTCAAAATGGCGGCCAACACTAAATTGCGGAAAGCTTATAATAGGCTAAAAAGTAGAAAATATAATCGATCAACTTCCAATTTTGCACACACTCGTTGTTCGGGTGGTTAATGTGTATGAATGATGAGATGAATAGTTGAGTTAAGGGTGAGTTGATAATAAAGAAGCAATACACGTTACAAAAAATCACAAACAAACACAGAGATGCTGCTGTCAACTAAATTCAACTACTCAAATACTGAACTCATATCCGTATGCATAATTTCAACTAAACCCAGGTAGCAGAGCTGAGTCGAGTTCAGTCAACCTTAACCCAACTCGACTCCCGTTTACATGTAGTTAGACTTGGGTTCAACTTGAGTTCAACTCATCATGTATAAGTACTAAATGCAATCTGACCTTTTTGTAAAAAAATCAAGAAACGGTTCCGAGATGGCAGCCGTTTTTGCAATTATGTTCCAGCGAGCCCACGACATGGGTATCAAATGAATACAGTAAACTGTGTGACGTAATTTTAAATCTAATAGAATTGCCATCATAAAATGGCGGAATACATATAATAAACTAAAAAGTAGAAAATAAAATAAATGGTTAAAAAAAAATTTTAAAAAAAATTCTTTTAATTAACTAAAAAATGTACTGAAAAGTAAAAAATAAAAAATATTTTAAAGAAAGCGTGAAATTTCAATTTTAATGAAAAAGTTAATTAAAAGAATGGCGCATTTTTCATCAAAAATTGAAAATATAACTGTAAATCGCGAGAGATTTACAATAACCCTCAATTTTTTGCTTTGTTAATTTCAAATTCTAACAAAATTTTTTGATGAAAAATGCGCCATTCTTTTAATTAACTTTATCATTAAAATTGAAATTTCACGCTTTCTTTAAAATATTTTTTATTTTTTACTTTTCAGTACATTTTTTAGTTAATTAAAAGAATTTTTTTTAAAAAATTTTTTTAACCATTTATTTTTTTTAAATTCTTTTATTTAACTTACACTGTTTGTCGTCAAATCTTGGAAGTTAAATTTGACCCACTTCCCGGTTTCGGATAGAGCTGAAATTTTGCATACACGTTTAGTTTGGATGACAATGCAATCTGGCCATTTTGTAAAAATATCAAGATGGCGGTTCCAAAATGGCGCCCGATTTTTGAAATTGTGCTCCGCGGCCCTCTGACATGGGTATCAAATGAAAGGATATGACAGGTAGAACACAATAAGCTATATGGCGTCATTCCAAATTCAAAATGGCGGCCAACACTTACACTGTTTTTCGTCAAATCTTGGAAGTTAAATTGAAAATATAACTGTAAATCGCGTGAGATTTATAATAACCCGCAATTTTTTGCTTTGTTAATTTCAAATTCTAACAAAATTTTTTGATGAAAAATGCGCCATTCTTTTAATTAACTTTTTCATTAAAATTGAAATTTCACGCTTTCTTTAAATTTTTTTTTATTTTTTACTTTTCAGTACATTTTTTAGTTAATGAAAAGAATTTTTTTTAAAAAAATTTTTTAACCATTTATTTTTTTAAATTAAGCACCTTCCACGATATAGTGCCGAGAAATTTAAATTCTCTTGGCATAGGGGTTACTAATATACTACTAACTTTGTTTATGCCATTAATTGAAGAATAATAGAGAGGTTTGTTTAATTTTTTTTCGAAGAATTCTTTGAGAATATTGGGTTTAATGATCCTGGTAACTGATCCGGTGTCAAAGAGGCATCTAATTTTTTTGTTACCTATCGTTATACTAACTATTGGGGTTTTCGGTTCCGAGGCTTTAATTGAAAATTTACTTCCCTTTCCTTGTCTAAGTTATCAATTTCCATTGGCTCTGAAACGAAATTATTCCAATTATTCCTAACTTGCTCGGAATTTTTTCTAAATTGGGGCCCACTAAAATTGCGGAGTTGACCTGAATTAATTTTGTAGTTATTTCTATGATCGTTACTATAATGTCTGTAAGCGTTATTGTAATTGTTGTTTCTGTAACCATTGTTCCTGTCATTGAATTGATTATTGGTATCGCTAATTGAAAATTTTTTATAAGCGCCATTTTTATATAGCTTATTACTAGAAGAATTGTAATTTTTATTAGAATTAATTTTATTTTTTCTACTGTGGATATGAACTGCATCTTCACTATCCAATAACCTTAATCTATCAAACTTATTATAAACTTCAACAATTGTGGAATTTTCGGGAATATGGCCCCGTAAGAAGTCATGAACTTTACTGGTAATTATGTCGACTAAGTATTTGTCGTTATTGGCGGGTTGATAATGTTATAGGCCTTGCTTCGTCGAAAACATATAATTCATTTAACTTATAGTTTATTTCTTTAACATACAAGAAAAGTTCTCTTAAATTACTTACTCGTAAAGATCTACAACGATTTAAAAGATCAGCATAGTTTTCCCTTGGTCGAAAATGTAGTTTGAGTTCCTGTTTCACAACTTAATATTTCTACTGGGCTTTTTATTTATTTTTTTTTTATTAACTGACTATATTTGCACTTTCTCAATTCAACTTTTTTTTTGTTTCTGTTCCACCAATTAACTTTTTCTTTTGATGTTTGATTTTCAAAAAAAAAATCACGTTATTTAATTGAAACGGTAAAGTGCTTAACGATTAAATTATTTAGCGATAGGCTGTATCACTTTTTGAAATTTTCCGTACAAATCGCACAAAAGAAACGAAGTTTTTCAATATTTCTTCTTAGAGCTTTATAAACTCGATCACAAGATTGCTTATCTTCGGATAGCGATCTTACCGACTGCGCCACTTAACTTTTTTATATTTTAATAAAAAAGGATTATTTAAAAAAAGAAAAAAAATCAAATATGTAAAAAAACACAAATTAATTTATATTAATTATATTAACTTTATTCAAAAAGAAAGATTTCGCGGTTGAACTTCAGCTCAACTTTCCTGCTCCGAATTTAAATTCAGACTGTTACAATTATTTTAAGTTTTCTTTTGCAAGGTTCTTATTATTATTATTGCTAGTACAATAATTTGCATGATCGTCAGTTTTACTGTGATCATGTCTTATTTCTAAGAAATGGTGCCATGGGAACATTAAATGGAATTATTAAAGAATTGAAATTCAATACTTTTGTTTTGTCTCGAGGAGTTTAAATTTAGTCATGATGATTTCTTTAATTTTGTTATAACAAAATTATTTTTCATTAAAACAATATTAATTATTATTGGGAACTTTAATAATCAATTTGGAGGAGATGATTGAGAATATTTGTCAATGATATCCTCCAATGGCGACCTCCTTGTTTGCCTAACGGAGCACCTCAGCCGAAGTATACACCGATTTGGTGAATCTGGCCTGGTTGCTCTAGATATCTCCAAGGCTTTTGACAGAGTATGGCATCCCGCTCTGTTGGCTAAACTCCAAGCTATTGGTATTGACTCTGTTCTGAAGAACTGGATTGAGAGCTTCCTTTCAGGCCGTTCAATCAAGGTAGTATTGGATGGCGTCGAATCCGACCCCCACCACATCTCCGCAGGTGTTCCCCAGGGCTCAATTCTATCACCAGCTCTCTTCCTAGTTTTTATAAATGACCTGCTCTAAGTCCCCACCAACTCACTCCACAGCTTTGCTGATGACGGTACACTACGTTACTCCTATGGCTTTGATAATGTAACACAAGCGCGTGCCAGACCTTGTCTACATCATCGCCAACTGTTGACCAATTCAATCAACAGGGACATCGAACGAATTCTTGATTGGGGCCACAAGAACCGTGTCGAATTTAATGCATCAAAAACCAAGTACTGTCTCATTTCCAATAAAACTTGCACCGAACCGCTTTCTATTTCAGTGGACAACAAGACCGTAACGGCAAAACCCTCTCTAAACATCCTAGGCGTAACATTAGCTGAAGATCTGCGCTGGAATAACCACATATTCCAAAGTGCTAAACAAGCATCCCAGTGTCTAGGATTCCTCAAAAGGTGCAAATTTCTCCTTCAGCCATCTGCCAGGGCTATAATCTACAAGTCCTACATTCGTCCCCGTCTTGAATACAACTCGTATATCTGGGCTGGGGCCCCAAGAACCATCTTAGCTTGGCTGGACAAGGTGCAAAACCGCGCCCTCAAACTTATTGGTGACAGCGCCATTTGCTCTTCAATTGACTCATTAAGCCACCGTAGGAATGTAGCAGCTCTGGCAAAATTTTATCGTTTTTTTCATAATGACTGCTCCATTGAAATAAGTAACCTCATGCCTCCACGGCAACATTTTTCCCGCAACACAAGACTTGCCCGCTCGGCTCACCCCCACAGTTTACAGCCCTTATCTTCGCGCACACTCCGATCTAGAAATTCGTTTATAACAAGAACAACTCGTCTGTGGAACAACCTTCCAATGACAGTATTCCCGAACTCATACCCCCTTGACTCCCCCTAACCTATTATGTCCTTCACTCTATCTTTCGAGCTAAGCTTACTACTGGACATTGCACCATGACTTAACCGACATGACGTACTAGTAGTACAAAGGGTGACACCTGAGCTTAGACTATCACATAAAAAAAAAAAAAAGTTACACAAGTGCGTAAATAAATAAAATTGGAAAGTGTACAGAACAAGTTTCTTTTCGTAAGCTACAATGGTACTTTATTATACGTCTGTATATCAACAACTACAATACTACTAGCTTTTCACTTCTTAATTTTCATCCCAAAAAATTGCAATACTATTGAAGTTTTACTCTTTAATTTTCATTTAAATGTGTATCCAAAACTATATTACTATTAAATTTTCACTTCTTATTTTCATTTGAATGTATATCAAAAACTATATTAACTACTGTTAAATTTTCACCTTTTGATTTTCATATATCAAAATTTACAATACTGTTTATTAATGTAATGATGAAATCAAAAATTACACTACTATTTTTCACTTTTTGATTTTCACATATCAAACTTTACAATACTATTTATTAATGTAATGATGAAATCAATTTTCACTTTTTGATTTTCGTATACCAAAATTTACAATACTATTTATTAATGTAATGATGAAATCATTTACACTACTATTAAATTTTCACTTTTTGATTTTCACATATCATTTACAATACTTAATGTAATGGTGAAATCAAATTTACACTACTATTAAATTTAAATTACACTACTATTAAATTTTCACTTATTGATTTTCATATATCAAAATTTACAATAACTACTATTAAATTTTCACTTATTGATTTTCACCCGACTGCCGCGATTGGAAAAACAACTTTTTTTTATTAACGCGCCGCGTAGCCTGGTTCGACAGATTCTTAAAATTGGCCGCCCGCCTGTGACCGTGGTTACTACAATACTCAACGATCGATCACTCGATCGATCCTCAGTTTCCCGAAACTTTTCTTTCCAAAAACTCCTCCGGTTGCATTTTTCTTTTCTCCGGGCTTTCAACCTTGGTGCAAAAGTCGCCTGCTGGTGCTTGACCCAAGGTTGAGGTCGCCGGCCGGAAAAATGCATCCGTCAGGTTTTTCTTTGAGTGGCCTGAAACTGGCGCAATTTGCTTACGAGCTTTTTTCTTTCGTTTATTAATTTCGCAAGGCAAATTGCGCTAAATATTTGTTGCCAATTTCCTTTGGCGTTTCAGGTTATACTTAGAACTTGTGCACGGGTCGTTTACCGGCCACGTGCACATTTAGTGTATATAACATTAAAGGTTCAAGGTTTTTTGATATTAAGAAATAGTTTTGGAGATTTATGTTGGAATTTGAATAATTTTGAGGGCGGCTCAAAATTTCTACATAACACTTTAAGCGTTCTATGAAAACGTTCTATCATGCCATTAGCCTGAGGATGATAGGGCGTTGTCCGATTCCTGTTAATGCCAAGGAGTTTTGCCAATTCGTTGGGTGTTATTCGGTAGTGTTAACTGCTTCAATTGCAGCGATGTTGTAGATTTGAGAAGGTCTTGTAATTCTTTATCATTTTGTTGCTCCTTTGCCAAGTCGTAGTAACTAATGGGTGATGGTAGAGATATAGTGGTAACTCTTGAGAGCGTGTCTGCTACAAGATTACTTTTCCCAGAAATGTGACGAATATCAGTTGTGACCTGTCCTATGTAGTTTAGGTGCCTGAGTTGTCGTGGTGAAGACCTCTCGTGTTTTTGCTGAAAGGCAAATATTAGCGGTTTACGGTCCGTGTACAGAACGAATTGTCGTCCTTCAAGTAGGTGTTGGAAGTATTTTACTGCTGCATAAGCACTAAGGAGCTCTCTATCGTAGGTACAGTATTTGGTTTGCGCTGGTGATAGTTTCTGAGAGAAGAATCCCAGAGGCTGCCATCCTGCTGATGTCTGTTGTTGGAAACTGCGCCTATAGCCATATCTGATGTATCTACCATTAGTGCCAATGGTGCTTGTGCTGCTGGATGTGCAAGTAACGTTGACTTTGCTAGTGCCTCTTTGCACTGTTCAAATGCGGTAATGAGATCCGTTGTCCATTGTATTAGTGTTCTATCGTTTTTTTTTGTTGCTAGTACAACAAGCGTGAAGTGGTGCTTGGATTGCTGCAGCTTTGGGTATAAATCGTCTATAAAAGTTGACCATACCCAGAAATCTGCGGAGCTCACATATGGTAGCTGGCCTCTTGAAAGCGTTAATAGCTTCCACCTTAGAAGGGAGTGGCCTGGTTCCCTCTTTTGATATTAGGTACCCCAGGAAACTCACTGATGAAGACTTAAAGTTGCTCTTACTTGGATTAATGGTGATACCATATTTTCTGAAGCGTTGAAACAGTTTTTTTAAATGTTCCCGGTGTTCAGCAATTGATTTGGAAACGACGAGGAAATCACCAATGTACGGGAAACAGAAATCTAAACCTCTTGTGATTTCATGGACAAATCTTTGAAATGTTTGCGCAGCGTTGCACAAACCGAAGGTCATCTTTGTGAACTCAAAGAGTCCAAATGGTGTTGTAATGGCTGTTTTTGGAATGTCGCTTGGTTCCACTGGGATCTGATGATACGCACGAGTTAGATCTATGGTGCTGAAGACTTCTTTTCCTTCTAGCTGCTGGGCGAAATCCTGTATGTGTGGAATCGGATAGCGGTCAGAGACCGTGACTGCATTTAACCTTCTGTAGTCTCCACACGGTCGCCAGTCCCCGTTTTTCTTCTTGACCATGTGGAGAGGACTCGACCAACTGCTACTTGATGGTCTGCAGATGCCTTGGTTGAGCATATACTGGAACTCCTGCCTAGCAATTTTCAATTGCTCGGGCGACAGTCTCCTAGGCTTAGAAAACAAAGGGGGTCCCTTTGTTTGAATGTGATGCGTCACTTTGTGTTTGATGATTGTGGTAGTACAGGGTCTTGTGATATCTATATACTCCTTTAGTAAGCCGTATTGAGATGAGTTTGGGTCGATAGTGCTTATGCTTCCAGCACTACTGGAACAAGTAACCGTTGCACCATTTGTATGCAATTTTGTTGTATTGTCGATTAATCGATTGCGCTTAGTATCGACTAATAAATCGAATTGTCCCAGGAAATCTGAACCAATTATTGGTTCATTGACTCGGGCGATGATAAATGGCCAAGTGAATGTTCTGCGAAAGGCCCAAGTTGAGATGTATAAGCTTCTCTCCATATGTTGGAATTGATGTCCCATTGGCTTCGTAGAGAATTCGTGTTGTAGGTTGTTTTCGTCTTTCTGTTGGTGTTGGCGGAATTACTGAAACTTCTGCTCCGGTATCTATGAGAAATCTCTGTTTTGTGTGTTTCTCCGTAAGATATAGGCGACTTATGCGAGCTGTGGACTGGATAGTCGCCGGTTGTTGTCCACCGCTTAGTTTTCCTGGTAACTGCATGGCTGCTGGCAACGTTTGGCTGATTTGCCAAACTTCTTGTGATACCAGCACATTGTGTTCCGGGATTGCCTGCTTCTACTTCTAAGCTGACCAGGGCTGCGTCGTCTTGAGGGGCTGCGACGGCTGTGGAGTTTCAGCTGGTTTATCCGTTTCTCCAGGACGGATATCTGTTGCCTGAGTTCTGCAACTGTGGATATCGGTGTCAATGTTGAAGCTGATGCTATTTCAGGGCCGTTTAAAACCTCTGCGATTTTGTCGGCCATCTCTGCTAGTGCTTTGACATCCTGGTTGGAATTTCTGGCTAAAATGGCTTGGATTTGCGAAGGCAGTCGCTGCATCCAAAGAGTTCGGAGGATGTCATCAGATATGCTGTTTTCTGCAAGTTCCCTTAATTGGTTGAGTAGCTGTGTTGGTCTTCTTCCATCTATAGAGATGTCGCCTAAAAGCTTTTGAAGTCGTCTTTGTTCGGATTCCCGAAAGGATGACAACAGACGTTGCTTTAATGTTGCGTACCTCTCCAGTGCTGGCGGATTGCTGATGACGTCTCGTACTTCTGCGAGGATGTCCGGATCCAAGTTTGCCACTAAGGTATAATATTTGGTGCTGTCGGCCGTGATGCCTCTTATTATAAATTGGGCCTCCAGCTGATGGAACCATAAGTCCGGGTTCTTTTTCCAAAAGGGTGGTATTCGCACTGCTACTCCCGTAATCTTGCAGTTTGGTCCCTGTGCTAAGGTTTCCTCCTGTTCTTCGTGTTGTTCCTCTTAATTGGTAGCCATGGATGTTGGTTTGTTCTTCTCGGGGTCACCACTGTGAAGTTTATTAATATTTTTATTGTTATATTCTTTTAATAAGAATTATTTATTTATAATAAGAAAATTTGTTTATTTATTTATTTCCAGGAAAATACAATGTTTTATTATAACTTGTTATGGAAGAAGATACCTAAGTCTAAATCTTTCATGGTATATAACCATGCTACACAAAAGATACATGTGAATTATAAACTCTAAAGAACATATTTTCTACTGACAGTTGTGAACTTATAAATATCTTACAAATGTTAACTGTGAATCATAATATGGATAATGCTGCCACAGATTCATAAAAATAAAACCGTAATAAAATTAAATATGCATAACGCAAAAGCGTTAAGGAAGAACACAGCACTGGGAAAATTATTTCTTTTTCCTTCAATTGCCGTATTTATTATAACTAGTTGGGATCCCCGTTACCGAAATTCGGTCACAAAACCAATAAATATATAAAATTCTCGATTTGTTCGAATTTAAATTCAATTTAAATATTTTTATTTAAAAAAAAAATTATTCGCAATGGCGAATTTTTAATTACTATGAAACATTTCCATTGTCGCTCCAGAGCATCTAAAATTAACCAGGATTTTTTGAATCGCATCCATGACGTCTTGCTTGGCTATGTGGTAAAATGATAAATGCCATTTGCAGTGTCATTTGACAAATTACACTCAGAGCTAATCATTGCAAAGGCAGCATTATACGAACGAATATTTGCAAAAAAAATTTAGAACGACTTTTAATACCACTTTCATTCGAAGTTAATCCTTCAAAAAAATTATTGAAAAAGTAATTTTGAGAAAGTGGAGGTAGATTAACTTTGCCTTTATGACAACACAAAGAAAATGCCTCAGTATTACGTAAAGTTACTTCAGTCAGAAAATGTTTGGCACGACAAAAATGACAACTCATATTAAAAGAACCACACCAAAACGAATCAAAATTAACCGGAATAACATTCAAAGCACATTTAAAAGAATCAGTCAAAATTTCTAAAGGTGCAATGAATCAATTAAAATTTCTAAAGGCATTCGCCAAAAAACGAACGGCAGCCCCTTACACAATACAACTCAATAATACTATACACAAAAGAGTATAAAAAAATGCACGCACAAAGTGGCCGAGTTTGTTTATGTCAGTTATGCCGCCAAAAATCCACACAAACACTTTTTTTTCTCTGTTTCTCATTCGCTTCACTGAAACGGCATTTGTGTCAATCGTAGGCTACTCAGTTCTACGTTGATGCTCCCAAAAAATTCAAATTTTCCAACGGCTTTTTAAAATCCGAAAAATTAAAATCGCTATAACTTTTTTATTCGTGAATCGATTTCGTTGAAATTCCTTATTACAAAACTATGCCATTAAAAGAACATTTTCTGAAAATTTAAACGAAATCGGTCCACGAACAAAAAAGCCTTAGCGTGTACAAACTTTTTGTTTGCCTATTAATATATAAGATTTGTTATAGACATTTTTTCTTATGTAATTTAACGCGATAAGAATTGTATTATTTTTTTTTAAAAATTACTCGAGAAAATATTCATCAACCCGTGGCCGCGCCCGAATTACGAAATGAGCGTATTTCTACTACTTTCTTAAAACTTGCACTACTCTTATTTATTTTTCCAGGCATGCATTTGCCCTTGAAACAATACATAATGCCAGTCCTTTGTCTAGTAACTAATTGCGCATTACTTTAATTGCGCATTCTATTTTTTTAGCTACCTCCCTGTAAACCCTGAGCTCTGGGTTGCATGCACTTGGGGGGAAAATCTACCTACCCACTACATTGGGATATTTATGACATCTAAAAGGGTCAATAATTATTTACTTCCTACCCATACTACCCTTGGGACATAAAATCTACTAACTACGCATTATTTAATGTTATTCATGACTTCTACAAATGCGTCATCTACTATACACTTTAACCGCTCGCTGCCACGGGAAGGCCTTGGCCTGGGGCCGTATTTGGTTTCTCGAGTCGATGAATCGACTCGACAAAAAAGGCTTCTCGATTTTTTTTAGGTTTCATATTTGGTTTCACGACCAAATCGACAGCTAAGCGCAGCCATACAAAACCATCAAATTGGTTGGTATTACTTCAAGGCAGCAAACCACGTATATTTATTTAAAATAGAAATTGTTAAAAGTTTATTGCATGCATAAATTGAGCTTTTTAAAAATGGTCAAACGTCTTTATCGACACGTAAAGAGACGATATCGTGTCGCCAAATGCCAATTTTTGTTTATTGACAGACGACAATGTCGACTCGAGAAACCAAATACGGCCCCAGTACTCCCGAAGACGAAACGAGACGAAAACGAAACAATTTTGTCAAAATGCTACCTTGGAAGACGATATCGTCTCGTTTTCGTCTAAACAGACGATGGCATATTTGTAATCGTCTTCGTTTAGACGTCAGTGCATGTGTTGTGTGTCAGCTGTGTTTTGAGGTTAAAATGAAAGTTGGGATTGTTAATTAATTTGATGGTTTTAATTTATTTTGCTTAATAGGGCAAAAATTACAAATGCAAGGCAATATGAAATTATTGTTTCCTTCATGGAGGAGAACCCGGACTTGGCCAAGAACATTGTCAGAACGGCTGAAGGCAGAATACCAGCTGAGAAGTTGTGGGAGACTGTAAAAACAAACAATAATGGAATTTCATTTAAAAAAAAGTATTTGAAGTTATTTTATTTTATTTTTTATTTTATAATAAACTGGAGATATATTATTAGATATATTAACCACGGATTTATCATTTCTTTAAATAAAACACAACTTTTCTCAATTGAAATGCCACCGTAACTGTCAAATTTGTTTATTTTTTTGTAACTTCAATGTTGGTAGTATCACTGAATTTATAGTGCATATGGCAATTCTGTTCGTACTTGACAATCGTCTTCAAGAGTAGGGAATTTATTCTCGTCTCGTCTCGTTATTTCGTTTCGTTTCGTTTATCGTTTCGTCTTTGGGAGTACAGCCCCTTGTCTTCCCTTCGTCTGTAAACGTTTTTCTGTAAACCTGGGTATTTCAAGTCCGACCATTTTTTCACCCTGTTAATGCACACAAAAAATTTCCAAAAAAATCATGGTAATGTTTGAATCCTTCAACTTAATATATAATCATAGAATTTATTTTTGCATACACTTTTTTATTAAATAAATGGAACAACTAGGTAAAAAAATGGTGATTTACTCAAAAAATCGTATCTTTATGAAAAATTAAAATATCGTAACTTTAAAAACGGAAAATTCAAGGTTAATCATGTTTTTTTTTTTCATTTTATATATTTAATATTGAATGCTTAAGTTTGGACAGGTAAAACAAGCAATAAATCCTTTATTAGTATAAAAACATTTCTTTCTTACAAACTGTATTATTTTTAATTTATATTTGTTAACTATGATAAAACAAACAAAGTTGTACATTGTTGAGTAAAATAGACAATTCTACACAATGTACACAACACATAAGACAATGTTCTTCACAGACCGCTTTTTGACACTTCACGCAGCAATACTGAGTTTTTCTGTCTTTACACAAATAGCATCGCTTTCTCTTGTTTACTTTATCACTTCCTAACGCATGGTTGCCAATCTCCTCCGAAGACCATATTTCCTTGATCATCATCATTGCGCCGTTGATCTCCACATGCGGAACAGGCATGCATATGCGCCTCGTGCTTTGTTTATTCTGGAACTTACGTCTTCTTCTGCCCCACCATTTTCGGTAATAACACTACCGAAGTAGCAGAATTTATTTACCAGTTCCACGTCACGGTTATTCAGCGCTGTCCGTTCAATGGTGTTTGCGTTTATCCGCATTTCTTTAGTTTTAGTCGGATTTAGCCTTAAGCCTGCTGGACTACTTTCTGTTGCCAAATTGTTCAACATGTTTTTGAGGTCCTGGTGTCTGTGGGCCAGCAAACAGATATCATCGGCGTAGTCGAGGTCCTTAAGGCGGTCTACCAAACCCCATTGTATGCCGCCTGTTCGATTATCTAGAGCGCCGACAAGGATGTCATTTATTACTATAAGAAATAGTAAAGGTGAAAGTAGGCATCCTTGTCGTACTCCTGAGCTCACCTCAAAGCTGTCGGATAATTTTCCATTATGGAGAACTCTGCATTTGGAATTGTTATATAGGGCTTTTATCAATTCTATTATTTTATCAGGCAATGCACGTCGCCGTAGTGCCTGCCATATAAAGCTCCTATTGACCGAGTCGAACGCTTTCTCATAATCTACGAAAGCAAGGTAAAGGGGGGATCGGAATTCAGTAGACTGCTCCACTATAATATTATTCTCAAGGTGTTAATATGATCAATACAGGAGCGGCCCTTCCTGAATCCGGCCTGCTGCCTCCTAAGTGTTCGGTCAACTGCCTCACTTATCCTAGGTAGTAATATATGGGACAAAATTTATGTGAAAATATTAACTATTAAATTAATAATATTATCATTGAGCCAATTACCTTCCTTTAGGGTATTAATGTCCTGTCGGGTTATATTCAGATTGAATTTGCTCACTTGAACTTCGTCCTGTGGTCCGTCATATAATGCCTTATTAATAATTAATTTCTCACTTTCCGTGATCACTTTATCCTTTTCTTTACTTTGGTCTGCATAATTCGGTTTCCTTTTTATATTTATGGGATGCTCATTTTTTAATTTAGCCTCTCGGTATTTTGGTAGGTGCTTTAAGGCCGTTATATAGCAGAAATGAAAACGAGCAGATTTGAAATGAAATGAAACGGGGAATACACTGCAATTATATAAACAAAAGACGAAATCCGCTTTTGACATTTATTAAATGAATGTTTGCCTGCTTTTGATATTAAATGAAATATAATAATTAATTCAATGGGGGATAGTTTCTTACAAGAGAATTCAAAATTTTAATATTTTCTCCTTGTATTAAGGGGGTGTTACCGTTTAGAAGTTTGAAAAAACACGAATTTTTTTTTTTGGCGTTTTATTGTACCTTATACTATATACTATCACCCCCCAAAGTCGTTTTTCAATCCGCAAACTCAGTACCCACTTTTTTGCATGTTAATTGAAGTAATCTCAGCTCGCCGAAAACTGACTTTCTGCGCGCGACTGCGTGGTTGGGTTTAATCGCAAATAGTCGATTCCAGGTTATTTTAACAGTAGCAAAAAACGGAGGTTCGAGAGGCCATACAGCGTAGCCAGCAGGACCAAATGACTCGTCAACAGTTTTTCGAAGAAGAGGAGGGATTACTGGTATCGCTGAAAACTTCCGAAAATGATAAAAAGTCATGTCGAAACTTTAAACGCGTTTTTCTCGAAACCACATTTTTTGAACTGGCCGATAACTTTTCTCAGCAACTATGAGAGGTATCGACTTGAAATTTGGGGAAAATGTTCTAGATAGTTTTCATTTGATGCTAAACCAAAATTTTCATAAAAAAATTTTTGTTAAATATTTTTTCAAGCACTCTAAAGGTAAAAAAATGTGGCAAAAATGGCCAATTTTTTTTCGTATGGCCGCCATTTTGTTTCTAATCAACATTTTGACTAAAACTGTGGTTTAGCATCCGCGGAATTTATTGCAGATTAATAATTGCATACCCATTTCTGCTTCAGATTACTAGTTCCCGAGATTTCTTATCGGCCAGCAGTGAAAATCAGCGTGACAAGGTCACATTAACCGCTGAAAATTTGTACTTAGAAAATAAATTTGTTTGACACAAATATGAGTTTCTGTTCTTCAAATAATAAGGAACAACAAGCAAAAAACCAGAATATTGCATGATGCCTTGTAGCTCCAAAATAATTTTTTGAAAAACAGCCTAAAATCGGCATTCTAGACGGTAACACCCCCTTAACTGCATTTTGTTTAAAATACCCTCGTTTTCATTCTTTCGACAGCTTTTAATTTGAAAATAAACTGTCTGTCTAACTGTCAAATTAACGGGCTGAATAGCTGAAACGAATACCGAAATGAAATAAATTTATATCTTTCGTTCGGTTTCGGTTCTGTTCGTTTGTATAACTGAGTTCATATATTTTCACACAATTTATTTCATTCTTTTCGTTTCGGTTCATTTTCATTTCTGCTATATAACTGGGCCTTTAATCTGGCTGCTTTATAGTTTTTGATAAAGCCTGCTGTTCTGATTTCTTCATAGTCTTCCCTGTTTTCGTTGCGTTTCTGCAGGTATTTATCTTTTTAAATTCCTTGAAATTGTACTTCTGCGAGTGTACATTTTATAGTTGAATGAAAACGATTGTTGTAACTACTAGCGGCTTGTTGTAGAATCCGTCGTGCTGAATGTTTTTTTTTCGGTTAGAATTATTGTTCTGAATATTTCGACTAAAGTGTTGTGTGGTCTCTCGATATCGGCTAATCCCGTGTGACTATGGGCTTTAGTGAGATGTAAATATGACGTCTTTTTCCTGTAAAAATTCTTTTATATGGATTCCATAGAATTCGTTTCCTCCAACGATTTTTGCTGATTTACTTAGTTTTGCGAAATGATCTTCCAGTTGCTCAATAATTGTTATATGGTTTCTATCGGTCAAGTAATATAACGCTGCAAATTTCGAAAATTTTTCAATTACGGTTAGGAAACTGTGTTTCATAATCGTATAAATGTCCATGTTCACGATTTGGTTGATGTCAGTAGCCGTTTCTGTGTATTTAAATTTAGGTTTAATCGGGTTTCGGTCATATTTGACCTTCTGGCAGACATCACATTGGCTAATTACGATTGTAATCAATTCTAATACATAGCTTTGGAAAATAAATTTTGTTTTTAATAGTATTAAACGCTTCCTGGATTCCGGAATGTAAACTTTCTCGAACATGGTAGAAGGAGATTTGTTTGACGGCTTCAGTTTCTGTTTCCATGTCTTGGGCATTGAATGAACATCTTAAAAATCTTATATTGTTGTCGTTAGAAAACATTTCTCTTATTTTCTGTTGTACCACATTGTACTTACTGTCTTCGAGCTCTGTATAAATCCCAAATCTTCCTTTTTTTATATATCTCCTGAGTATATCGGACAAATTATCAAAATCATGTTCTGCTAAATATATTTTTCTTTTACCATGCATAACCTCAAATTCTTTCGTCTTATTATTAGTGAGGATTAATTGTGTTTTATATTTGTTAACTATTTCTTCCTTGATCGGAATATAATCGAGTAATTCTTCTTCTGCTGAATGCTTAGTCGCCATAGTTTGTTCATCATCTTCTATGTTACACAAAATTCCTAAGTCTGAAAATGTGTTTGTACGATCATCAGTTTCTTTGACTAAAGGTTCCACCTTTCCTTTTTCGGATTTAATGCGGCTCAAAAAATCAGCAACTTTATTTTCACGGCCTTTGAGATGGTCTATTTCAAATTGATACTCACCGAGTTTCAGAAGCCACCGTTGATGCCGAGGTGATAAATCTCTACCTCGATATTTGGCTTGTAAATACTTAATGGGTTGGTGATCCGTAAGGATTTTAAATTTGTTGCCATACAGATATTGTCTAAAATAATTGACAGACCACATGATGGCTAAAAATTCCTTATCCATCGTGGAATAATTTTGTTCATGACAATTTAGGGTTCGAGATGCGAAGCAAATAGGGTGTCCATCTTGCGACAAGACGGAGCCTATTGCGAAGTTCGAGGCATCTGTTGTCAGTTGAAATTGCCGGGTAAAATCTGGGGATCTAAGTATGGGATGGGATGTAATTAGACTTTTGAGTTTTTCAAATGCATTTATGAAGTTTGGGTCATTTGTGTTTATTCTACTGTCTTTTTTCAGATATTTGGTGATAGGCTGAGCAACTTTAGCGTAATCTTTCACGAATTTTCGGTAAAAACCAGTAAGACCTAAAAAACTCTTGATTTCTTTTACAGTTCTTGGTATTTCCAGATTCTTTATCACACTAATTTTCTCAGGGCTCGGCTTTCTCCGTCCTTAGTTATTATATGTCCTAAAAATGGGGTCTCTTTTTCTAAAAATCTACATTTGTCTATCTGAATTTTTAGTTTGTGCTGACCTAAGGTTTTAAAGATTTCCGAAATAGCTTTGACGTGTTCCTGAAAGGATGTACTAAATATTTGGACGTCATCAAGGTATACAACGCAGGTTTTATTTATGAACTCCCTCAAGACATCATTCATAAGCCTTTGGAACGTCGCTGGGGCGTTCTTCAGGCCAAATGGCATCCTATTAAATTCATGAAGTCCGTGTGGGGTAATGAATGCCGTCTTCTTCCTGTCCTCCTCTCTTATTAGGATTTGGTGATAACCTTTCGCCAAATCGATTGTGGAAAAATACTGGGCTCGGCCTAGTTTATCTAGGATGGCATCAATGTTGGGCAGTGGGAGCTTATCATCCACTGTTACCTCATTTAATTTTCGGTAGTCAATGACTATCGCTCTTTTTCGGTACAACAATTAATGGGCTGGAATATTTGGAGTTACTTTTGCGTATTATTCCCTGTTGTTCCATATCCGCAATCTGTCGCCTAACTTTCATGTTTAGGCGGGTACCGGTAAAGTTTTGCGTTTATTTGGTTTTCCGTGGTCGTGATGATTTCATGTTGAATGCTTGGAGTGCTAGTCAACTTATCACCTTCTTTAAAGAATATATATTCGAACTTTTTAATTAAATCGTCAACTGCCTGGTATTCTTCTTCTGATTGAGTTGGAGACGTTTTAAGTAATCATTTTCTACCGGTTCCAGTGAACACACCTGGTCCATCGAATAAGATTTATTTAAAAATGGTAATATTTGGCCGTTGAGAGAAATGTGTTGGTTGTCAATATCGACGTCAGTTTTTAGTTTATTTAGTAAATCCATACCGATAAGGAATTGATAATTTTGTTTAATTAGTTTTTTAATCTTGCAACGAATAATAGCTCCTGGTGGAAGCTTAAGCTCTTCTGGGGGTGGTGTATGCACTTCGTAATTTATACGGTCTTTTCCCGTAACAGTGGTGAACTTTAATGGATTTACTTTAACTTTAAAGAAATTAGGTAATTTAGCATCAATAATGCTAAACGAAGATCCTGTATCGATTAGGGCCGTATATTTTATGCCATTGATGGTGATGTGGATTTTTAGTAATTCGTCCGAGGCTAGTTTAGAAAAAACTTTTCTGTTTCTTCTGAGATTCCAACCTGGTTTACTTCGACATCCCCGGCTACCCTTTCGTATCTATTTTCGCTCGGAATATGTTTTGAGTTGTAGTTTTTCTGAGCAAATTGACTTCGATTAGTTCTGAGGGGTTGGACGTTGTCCACTTCCATAGGTGTGGTCGGATCTCGCCGCGAGAATGAATGACCTCTAAAGTTACCTTGTGTAAAATTGGGTCTGAACTGCCCGGAGTTATAATTATTGGGACTATATTGATTTTTTGAATAATAAAAACGTCTTTGGTCCGTATTAACGTTTTGTGCGCGGTGGTTTCCCGAGTTTTGTCTGTAGTTGTTTTTGTAAGTCTGTCCAGTCTGTTGTTTAAATTGTCCTGAATTTTGTCTGTAATTATAATTTGGACTTTCATTTCTATTTTTAAAATTTTCGACAACTCTACTTGAAGTTAAAAACTTTCATTTTTTTAAATTCATCCCTAATCTTCAAGCATCTTCAAAACGCCTTTCACGCATTACCTTGATAATTTCTAAAATATTGGTCATGTGATACATTTTATCTAAAAGCACTCCTTGAGACATTTCTTTTGCTGTATTGGCAAGGAGTGAATCAACATTACTTAAATCTATACACGTATTATTTTTATAATATATAATAAGCTCATCTGTTTTAAATTCAATTTTCTGTAATTCTATAGCTAACTCACTTTCTGTTTTTACTTTCAATCCGGTAATTCTCCGATAGATTTCCGCCGGTTCGACGTCGGGCTTATAACGCAGCTTCAATGTTGCTTTTATCAGCTCCCAGTTGTCGGGTTCCCAAATGTTTATAACTTCTTCCTTGGCTTCGCCTTGAATCTTCTCAAGAAAAATCATCCTGGTTGTATCCTTTCGTAGTTGTGGGTCCACAATTGCGTTGAGGAAAAATTCCATACTCGTGATGAAGGAATTTATTGACACATCACCTCGTCCAGTAAATGTACTCACGTGCCTGAGTTCCTTTAAAATCCTCTGCCTAGGATCTGCTACATTTCTTAAATTGAGTTCCTGTATTGCAGCCGCTAGTCTTTCGATTGGTTCTTGATTTTGATTTGCTACTAATTGTTGCACCGCAACAGCTAATTGGGCAATTTCTTCCTCACGTTCCCTTAGTTTCTTTTTTAGTTCACTAATTTGATCCTCCATTTCGTGGCTCACTATGTTTCAGCTTGAGTTGAACAGCGATTCCCTCCTTCGCCTTCTTTCGGACATACACTACTTTACACTTTTATATTAACGTTTTTATTTTAATTTATTATTGTTTTTAGCACAAGATCAGGAGCAACCTCACTTCCTGGTTTAAGTGACGTTTTTAGGCCTAGTTGTCACTCTTGTTTAGCACTCGCACTTATTTATTTTAACCTTTGCCGTTTGTATCGAATTTAGGTTTTTTTCGCGAATTTACCTAATATCGACGCGTATTTCGGTTTATTCTTCTCGAACGTTACCGATAAAAATTAAAAAACTTAAGTTTTCGCGAGTTTTGCGTTTACCGACTGCGCCAGTTACGCGGTTGGGCGGGGTGGACCGAAAAAAGAAAAAAAATTAAAAGCTCGTAAGCACTACGAGCAAGAAAAAACACAACACTTATTGGTTGAATAAAATTATTATTTATTAACGAAACAAAAACTATTTATTTAAAGCGGGTTTAATTGAACATTACTGCGAGGCGTCGCGATTAGAACTCAGGGCAGGGACAAGTCATGTACACTCGTTTGTAATTATTTTATGCCGAATCAGCGTCTGGCTTTTTAGAAAGTTCTGACATGGAAATGAATTCTCTCACGCCTTGCCAGCCGGAGTCATATTTCTTAGATACCGGGATTTTGGAGTCCGGTTCCGATTTATACATAACTAGCTTCGATACAATTCAAATATTTTTATTATCAATAAACAATTCAGTTACTACTTTTAATACTAACATCACTTCAATAGATATTCTAAAGGCATTATTTTAATCTAGAGGAATGCACTCCTTGTGAACTAATATAAGTCAAGCAATTAATCGGGACGGAATCAAAATATAAATTTACTCTTCAAAAGTTACAACCAAATCATCCGTATGTCAATAATCTAATTCTAAACAAGAATTCAAAGGGAACTTACACCTCCATACTACAATCAAAAGATATAGTCGCTAATTCATAATCGACTTCTTATAGCTAAACGAAAGGAAAACTCCTTCGTTCTAAATACTAATTCTTGCGCCTACTTGGCGTCACAGACGTTTTCTTCTCTATGTATAAATATTATTGGGAATGGTTGAGAATAATAAAAAAGTGGATATTACTAAAACTCTCTAGGTTTATCAGGTTATTTACTGGTTTCGATATATTAACGTAAAACTGAAGGGATCCCTTTAGTCAGATAGTCATAGCTCGTTTCGTGCTAAACTTTCAGAAACTTAACTCGTATTAAATGTAATGACATTCGTCAGACATTTCCGTTACAATTTAATCGTTTATTGGTATTCCATTTTCCTAATTAATGACATTCTCCAGCAAGTACGCTCTCTATCAAATAGTATCCTATTCTAGCTCTATTTCCGCTACCCTGATACCTAACTACACGCAAATGCACTACGGAATTAAATAAAATTTACTAGTCATTACTAGATATTGTTGGAGACCTACTGATTATTAGATCCGAAGCCCAATAAACTCCCTGGGTTACTAAATTCGCTTTAATTCTAACCAAATATGCCAACTCGGCAGCTTATGTATATAATTATTTTATATGATGTAGATTATTTCAAAATAAATTTCGCATTAAAATGTTTACGGAAATTCATGCATATCCATGTAAATAATTTAAAAAAAATTTAAAGATGAGAAAAAAAAGAATTAGCGTTAAATATATTTACTCCGCTAATCCAGAACAAAATGGAGGTCTTTTCCCATTATCCTGATCTTTACAGAGATACACGATTTTCGGCCTTCTCACAGCACACATGTCGTCAAATTTAGCGGTTCTCCTTCTTAAATTTATTCCGCAACACCAATCATCAGGTAAACTCCAAAAGGTAATCTCCAAAGGTCACTCTACAGTCTCTACAGGTCACTCACAAAAAGAATCTCTAGTCCGGCTTTAGAACTGCTCCACAAAAAAAATCATTGCCAAAAGAGAACTTGATGACTCAACACCGCTACACAATTCTAGTTAGCGTTTTAAAATTTACGTCCGCACTGCTCGCCAGTCACTTAAGCAATCTCTCGTTTTTCCAAAACCAAAAATGTACATCTCTTAAGCTGGTGATAGAATTTCGCTCAAACGCGGTGCGGACATTGGCTTCGCGGTGTGCGCGGATTTTTCACTGACACAAAGTCGCCGTGCTGGTGTCGCGTACCGACTTTGACACAACCTAAAAATCAAAGTGACAAGTGGACGTGATACGAAATAAATTGAAAAAGCTGTATGATTTGCGTATTAATTTTCTATCCTACAGGACTTGTATTTGTTCTAGGTATTAATTCCATCACCACAATTTCGAAATAATTATGAAATTCAACAAATCTCTTATCCCCTTCACCAGCACACGATTCAAAACATAAACAAAATGCCCACCAACACCAAAACACGACTCAAAACACACACACACAAACAACTTTTTTACACTAGACCGCGCGGCAACGCGCCAGAAGTAGAAAGTAAAGCAACTTACGCGTTGTGTGCGTAGTGCTCAAGCCACATCTCGTTAGTTCGCATTGCAATACACACACTTTACTCTATCTGTCAATGTCCGCACCGCGTTTGAGCGAAATTCTGTCAGCAGCTTTAGTTCTCGACTTTGCAGCGTTTTTCTCCCGCTCCTTTGGTCGATTCTCTCTGCCTTACGTCCGCACTCAAGCCTGCTGCGTCTCGCTGCCATTCAATGGGGTTCGACCATAGCCTTCTATATATACAAGCCATGCACAACTTTTGAGCTGCTTGAGTGTGTAGTAGTACTTTGACCGGGTCTGTCTAAACGTCAAAGTTTGTTCGGTAGTGAAATACGTGTCGCCGCGCATAAAAATTTGTTAAATTTGCAGTTAAATAAGCATTAAATATATATTAAAGTTAATAAAATCGCGCGTGAATTAGTGCTCCAGTGTTTTAATAGAAAAAATTAAAAAAAGTGAATGATTAGGTGCTTAATGATTAAGTTTTTAAGAGATAAATGATAAGGTGGTTATTTTTGTTTACATTCGTGGTGGTTTTTTGAGTTAATTTAGCGAAAAAATGTTGAATTTGTGTCGTAATGATTTAAAAATGAATTTAAGAGTGTCATAGAATAATTTTTAAATACATAAGTGCAGAAAAATGTGTAGGGGCAAGCCAAAAATTGCTATTCATATTGTTTATACTTATGTTTTTAATAGCTATTCCATAATAATTTCAAATCACTTGAAATTCACTTTTAATTGTGTACTTATGTATATTTTAATAGCTATTACATGATAATTTTAAACCACTTTAAATTCATTTTTAATTCATTACGACACAAATTCAACATTTTTTCGCTAAATTAACTCAAAAAACCACCGCGAATGTAAACAATAATGGTCACCTTATCAATCAACACTCTTAAAATACCCTTAATCACTCACTTCCCTCAGATCACTAAATAACTAATCACTGGTAATCCACGCCCGATTTTATGCACTATTTAATACTTATAATTTACAATTTAATTATATAAAAAATAAAGCAAAGTTTAAAAAAAAGTGTTGAAATTGTAAAGTATAAGTATTAAATAATTCATTAAAGTGCATAAAATCGCGTGTGGATAACCAGTGATTAGTTATTTAGTGATCTGAGGGAAGTGAGTGATTAAGGGTATTTTAAGAGTGTTGATTGATAAGGTGACCATTATTGTTTACATTCGCGGTGGTTTTTTGAGTTAATTTAGCGAAAAAATGTTGAATTTGTGTCGTAATGAATTAAAAATGAATTTAAAGTGGTTTAAAATTATCATGTAATAGCTATTAAAATATACATAAGTACACAATTAAAAGTGAATTTCAAGTGATTTGAAATTATTATGGAATAGCTATTAAAAACATAAGTATAAACAATATGAATAGCAATTTTTGGCTTGCCCCTACACATTTTTCTGCACTTATGTATTTAAAAATTATTCTATGACACTCTTAAATTCATTTTTAAATCATTACGACACAAATTCAACATTTTTTCGCTAAATTAACTCAAAAAACCACCACGAATGTAAACAAAAATAACCACCTTATCATTTATCTCTTAAAAACTTAATCATTAAGCACCTAATCATTCACTTTTTTTAATTTTTTCTATTAAAACACTGGAGCACTAATTCACGCGCGATTTTATTAACTTTAATATATATTTAATGCTTATTTAACTGTAAATTTAACAAATTTTTATGCGCGGCGACACGTATTTCACTACCGAACAAACTTTGACGTTTAAGAGACCCGGTCAAAGTACTACTACATGCAAAAGCGTTTGCATGGCTTGTATATATAGAAGGCTATGGGTTCGACGCTGTACACCGGCACACAACCACAGTCGATTACGTTTGTGATTTTGGTGCTCTCTTTTAGCTGGCTCGTAGCTGATAACCTGCATACACACAACCAGCAGTAGCACAAAGTTGGTTAGCTTAAGGAGAGAATGTATGGTTGTCCAGGGGCCAGTTCACGCAATTCGACACTCGACGTCGACATCGACGCTTTATGAAAACGAGATTAATTTCAACGACGTTAAATTTGGGTTCACGTAAGTCGACGTGTCGAATGTCGTTTTCCCAAAATAATTTCTCCTAAAGTTATGCAAAATCCAAAGAAACCGGTGCACTTTTCACATTATCCACAAGGGGGACAAGTTGCAAATAATACTAAAACTTCAATATTGTGAGTAATTAAATTAATTAATTAAACAAATTCATAATAATATTGAAAAATCTCAGCTCTGAATTTATTTTTGTACATCTAAATCTTCTTGGAGTAGTTATAATTGTTATTTTTCAACTAATAATTTTTCTTTTTCTGTTGCATTTTGCTCGTTCAGAACTGTAAAAAGTTTTGTGTAAAATTATTTCTGCTCTGCTCTAATTGGCACCAGCACCACAACTCGTTTTTAATACAACAATAAATGAATTCGACGCCAAATCTGGCGTCGAGAAGATTAACGACACTTTTAAAACGTCAAACATAAAACGTCGACTTGCGTGAACCCAAAACGACATTTAACGCGTCGTTTTCAGTCGACGTCGAATTGCGTGAACTGGCCCCAGATTTCTATGGGAGAATTTGCATCTTTGGCGTAGCTATGAGGGTTTTGGTATAAACGGTATAAAACAGCGCATAATTTTCTTCGTATATTTTCCGTTGTTATTGTGCCTTTTGGATATCCGTATCCCGCAAGTTCCACCGTTACCATCGAGCGGTGTCGTCCGAAAGACAAGGGGTGAAGAAAGAAATCATGTCTATGGGAATGTATGCAAAGTTATTTATATAAAAAAAAAATTTCTTTTTGTTTTGTTATATAGGGATTTAGCAAAACTTTGCCTTCCGAAGCGTGCTACGGTTAATAGAAACATTTTCTTTTCATACTTTCGCAATAACCGAAATTTCAACTTAGTCGTTTGAAGAGTAAAAGGAATGGCAATATGTGTACAAAGTGACTGCTAATAATGATCGTGCCAATCGCGTCCTTATTGTAGCCTTTTTCCTTTATTTCTTTGCAGTTTAGGGAGTTTACCTGGAATAAAAATGTTCTGTTGTTCCTGGTTTGATTATGCGTGGGGGGTCAAATAATCCCGTTGATTAATTAATCAAACAAAAGGGATTAAGAATTCCAAGCCGATGTGTGTGCGATGCAAGCCGTAAACCTCAGGTTTTATCTCTCAGTTCATTTATTTCTAGGCTAATTTAACAGCAAATTTACGGAACCTTGGTGTGAGTTATGGTTTGGGGTTGCACATACTGGCGGGGCACACCGTTAAGGCGTGTAGGTGGCATATGTTCCAGCGGGCGGCCGTTACATTATGTTGAATTTACTTTCATTTAACTATTTTCAATAAGAACTAGAACTAATTGTATATAATTTCATAGATATATAGATATATTTTCTTCCAACACTCCACTAACGATTTTTTGAATATTATTATGTTGAATTTAGCAGTCTCCTGCGCCCGCTTAAGTATCTTAGCTAATTTTAAAGTAACACCTACTTGTTTATTTTCTTCCCCTGCGCCAATTGTTATGTTATGTCTCTATGTTATAAATAACACACTACTAATATTTTTTATTTAATTGTTATTTTATTAATAATAATATCTCACTACTATTATAACTGTATTGTTTTGTTATATAAAACTCACCTCTAATAAACCTTTTTTTTTGGTCTTATTAATTTTGTTTTGTTTATTAAAAGATGAACAAGTTCAACTGTTTATTGATTTTATTTATGGTATTTTAAATAATACGCACATCGTTATCATTTTACACGTTAATAATATATAATTTTTTTTTTTGTTTGAAAACTGGCGCACATTTCACATTTCAATTTTAAACTTTTGCGCTTCCTCAACTAAAATATAATTAAAATTTTATAAAGTAACGAAAACCTTAGCGTATATTCAATATAGAAACACCATCTTTACGGCCTCTTAAACAAATCCAATAAATCGGATTTCTATCACTATTTTTAAAACTATTTCCGTATTATATAAGAATATTTATGTTTTCTCAATTAATTTCATTTCTTCAACATTGATTGAAATTTTATAAAGTAACGAAAACATGTTGATTGTTGATCGTGGTACAGGATGGTTTTCTGCTTTTCAATAGGCGCGGTATGCATGTAGAATTGGTGATATCCTCCAAGTCGCTAGGATTGCATATAGCTAAGTTATTATATTTCTTACAACCTACCTTAACTCCATATAATGTGTCCTACCATTCTATAATATTTTCGAATTCAAGTTTATTTATTAATTTGTTTCTCTTGACAGATTTTATTAGATATGATGAACATGGTCAATTATCTGTTGTTGGTAAACTAATAATATATAAAATCGTATTATTGCTTAAGGCAATTTTTATCTTTGAAAACTCTAGAGCTTCATCAAGATTTATGTTGTAACGGCAGTCCTAATAAAATAATCACCCGTTATTAATAAGAACAACAAAATCACCCGTTATCCACTGACTAAAATTTTTTTGTCACTGAGAAAATAAAAAAAATAAGTACGTCGAGAAATCGAAAAAAAAAAAAAACAAATTAAAAAAAATTATGATTTTCTTGAGACGTGATTTGAACGATTATAGAGATAGGACGGGATAAGTTTTTTTTTGAATTTTTTTTTAAAAAAGAAAAAAGTTTGAGCCTAGTTGGAGCTGTAAAGGATTTCTTATAAAAAAAAAGAGAAAAAAGGCCCCAGAACTAGAAAAGTAAAGTGTTGGGAAGATACCGTCCGAAACTTGTTAATATTCGGTTAAATGGACGAGATATATATATATTTTTTTTTTTTTGAGAATAAAGTCGTTGAAAATTTTGGCTGGAGAAGATTTCTGATAGAAAACCGTGATAATCAGACTTTTGGGGAATAAGGATCTGGTAATTGTATATATGCGAGCTGGGCCAACACCGGACAGAACTGCACCCAACAAGGACGAAGCTGTGCTGAGGAGCTCCTATAAGAATTGAGGGTAAACCAGGAAGTGGATGTGGTATGTGAAGGAGGACGACCGCAAAGGAGATAATGTGGTCTTGATGATGCGAATACTCTTAAGGTAAACTAGTTGATAAGGCACGTCAGATTGAAGTCGGCTAGAGCAAGAGAAGGGCTCTACATTAAGAAGCCAAACGGGTTCTACGAGTAGTACCAGGGACATCGATTTATACGGAGGCGGACTGGATGGATTGTTATGTTGTAAAGTTTATTTTGGAAAACTAAACAATTGTTTTTTTTAAAATTAATTTGATTAATGTTCCTTAGTTTTGTGTTTACATTTACAATTCAAAATTTAGAGGGGACAGAGTCCCAGGTTAATAATATTTTCATTGAATTACTTAAAAATATTGGTTAAGTATTATTGATAGGATAATTTTGTTTTTGTTTAATAGGATTGTAATCTAGTGTTGTATACCCTAGCAACTTTCTGCGCCGTGGCAAATTTTTTTATGATTTTGTGATCATTGCTTTTGTGTGTGACTTTAAATCATTGATTGTTGGTTTTTTGTTTGTTGAATGTTGTACACAAAGATTTTCTTCGATAGTTATTGTCAGCAATTTTCTTTTTTTCTTTTCAATGTTTGTTAAAGTATGTGTTAACAGGAATTGACATTGTTTGTGAAAGGAGACGCGTACTGGCCAGGACGGGTTTTTTCTTTTTTCTGTCAGTTAGTTCATAGCTATCGACTTTTGTCATAGAGTTAGTTGTTCATCTTTTTGTCGCTGTTAAACAAAAAAGGAAAAAAAACATTGATGAAGTATAAATAAAAAAATAATCTTTTATTAATTCGTTTAATGTCTCTTAAGGAAAAAAATTTACCATTGGAGATGATGGAGGCCTAGAGTCCTGATGGCTTAACGGTGGACGATGGTTTTCTCTCCGGAACTTTTTTTAGGTACCCCACTCGATTAATATAGGCTCTCGACGATCGCCTTGAAGGGAGGCGCTCCTGTCTGGTGGTGATGCAGCAAGTTGGATGGTACTTCCGGGTTCTCACCAACCCACGACCCCCCCGGCGAGCCAGCCTTACTCTTGAGGCCCGGAGTACTGTCGGTTTAATTTTCAGGTGTTTTTTTTTGTTAACGTTTTGTGTCCAAATTGTTTTTTTTTTGTTTTTTTTGGGTGTGGATCTGAGGTTGGCCTCTTCGGGCAACCAACCCTAGGTTCACATTACAATGTAAGGGATTTTACTTTTGTCAAAGATTTTTTCAGTAATTTTTGTTTCTTCTTCTGATAAAACATATGCATTTACTATATCATTTCTTGCCCAATTAATGGCGTATTCTACATTTCTTATTTCTTCTTTTAAAATTTCTAATCTATATTTATAACTCAATATTAAATTATTGTCTATCTCTTTATCATCATTTATAGCTTTTATAATCTTATTAGTTATGCTTCTTATTTCATTTATCTTTTGTGTGGTTAATTTATTAATAATTGTTTGCTTGTTATTATTTTCTAATTGATTATTTATTTTTCCTTTAATTATTTCAAAGTCGTCATGGTTAGGATTTCTTGCTATCCATCTTCATGCGCTTCCTATAAAATTGAGTGAGCGTTTACTTCTATCTTTAACCTTGAGTCTATATGTATAAAACTTCCTTAGTTTGGGTTATTTCATTGGAAATGTATGGATATAGGATGTGGGTTTTATTGATGTGCTGATAAACGTTGATCTCTATTTCTTGGACGAGTTTCTGGTATAGTGCAATGTTGATGACGTGAATAATTTTGAATGTTCCGGTTTGCAGCCTTGCGGTTCCTGTATTTATTTGGATTGATTGAGAGTTGGAGTAATCCAATATCTGTGTGTCGGCTAAGCAGCGTGCAAAGAATATCCTAGAAGCGAAAAAGGAAAAATGTTAGGTTTTATATGGCTCTTGTGAACTACTCCGCCTGATTCTGTAATTACAAGACTATTTTTGTCTTCTTTTACAATTTTTTTTTATATCTTGGCGTGAGCTTTGTGCCATGGCGTTTATGGATTTTCACGTATATTGTTTGTCCTGGGGAATAGGTTTTGGGGATTTGCTTATCTCTGTTGTGTGTTGTAAGGTCTCGGGCCTGAATGTCCTTTAGCCTTTGTATGTTGTCCTGTCTAGCTTTTTCATAAGTATCCGGACTAACACGGACATTCCTACCAAAGAATCCTTCTATAGGCCTTTTTCCCGTTGTTGAATGAATTGAGTAATTGTACTCATAGACTGATCGGTCAAGTAATTCCTCGAACGATCTATGAATATTATCTCCCTTTCGACATCTCATTATTTCCGTCAATGTGGAATGGAATCTTTCCACTTGTCCGTTAGCAGTACTGTGATATGGTGGGGTTTTAAAGATTTTTATACCTAATTAATCTTCTACCATGAAGGTTATGGAGCTAGAATTTAGAGATTTTTCGTTATCTATAACGATTGTTTGTGGGACACCAAAAGTGGAGAGGATTTGCCTTAAGGGCTCTCTTTCATCCTCAACGGATCGTGATTGAAGGGGTTTTGCTTGAGCGTACTTAGAAAATTTATCGATTGCGGTGAGCACCAAATTTTTCTCGGCTATATAGATGTAATATTTGTCCTGGATATTCAGGGATCGGTGTTTTGCCAATTTCTGGATTAGGTGGATGTCTATCATATTTGTGCTTCATACAGGTGGTGCACTGTTTTACAACCTGTTCTATTTTTGAAGTGAAACTTCCTTGCTCTCGTTCCGGGGATTTTGAATTGACTCGAGCCAGTACGAGTGAATTCAGAAAACTGAAACGAAAACAAGGACAGTTGTACGAAACGGAAGTTGCTTTCTCACTCATTTACATTACATTACATTAAGTGATGCCATATAAACAAATTCTACCAAACCAGCAGGAAAATATTTACAATTTATTTAAATTTGTACATAGATGGCGCAGGCATCGGTAAAGTAAATATGGTTATTTAAAAAATTAAGATTGTAAGTTTTTGATTTTTTGTCAATTCATACTAAAAGTGTTTTTGGTAATATATATTTGAGTACATATGTAATAACTTGAATATTGTCATCTCGTGGGCTCACAATTACATTAGGGAATAATAATTACGAACTGTCATTATCGACAGCTATTTAGCTACAAAGCGTTACAACTAAAGTTTGACATTAGAGATCATTTTTGAAAAATATTTTTAAAATAAATTTTGAATATCACATTTAACTTGTATTTGAGGTGATCCGCTATCACATTTAGTGGTTTTCTTTGGCTTACAAACAGGATTGTTTTCTATTTAGACAAGTGATATTTGCTCAGTGAAATTGGATTGCAAAATTTCTTTACATGTAGGTATGTATTAGCCGCGTTCTTTTTACACCGTGATCCGGATCAGATCATTACCTTTCAAGTAAACCAACAACAACAACTTGATCCAGCAAAAATTTGGATCAAAATCTATGATCCAAAAGTAGCTCAGGTTGCGACCATATCGGAGACACATCTCATTGGAAATTCCAGTTGTTTTTTAATTTTGAAAGTTGCTTCTTCTGGTAAATTTAGTTTTGTGGCGTGGTATTTCTGCAAAATTTGACGTTCGAACATTGTTTATAAAATTATTGGCGGAAAACCTTAATTCAGGTGAGTATTTTATAAAAAATTGATTTTAAAAGGAATATAAATAATTTTAAAAGGAATATATTTGTAGAAAAATGGAAAAAAGCAGAAGAATTTGGACCAAGGAGGAACCCACGGCCTTTTTAAATGCATATTCTGCAAGGAAGGCAGAATTTCTACATACAAAAAAGAAAAAACTGGCCATGGCAAATGTCTTAGAAGACTTAATTTCACAGGGAGTATTAGTAAGTTTAATTTTTATTTACATATTGATTTTTATGTACATTATGAGTGATTGTGATATTTGGTTTCAAAATTTTCAATTTTAATTTTCGTTAATAAGTTTGGTAACGTGAAATAGATTTGATTCATATTTCTTGTGGCCTGTATCCTCCTTGTAAATTGAATTCGAGATCCGTTCTAAGATCTTCTTTTTTCATCATTCCTCTTGCATCTGATTTTATTTACAATTGTCTGATTAAGTCTTTCATTTAAACCATTAGAAAATGGTGCATTTACTGCTGTGAAAATTAGTTGTATACATATAGTATGTTAAGTCATCTAATTCTTCATATGTTTTCTAGCTTTGATATTCATTTTTCCCAGTGGAACTCCGTTGATATTTAGGAATTTAGTTTACCAAGTTCAAGGAATTCAAAATCACTTAGGGAAATATAATGTACTTTCCTTACATATAGTATATTTAGGAAAAAATATTCAAACTATTCTTTCTTACAGACACAGGCAACAACGGTAGAAATGCTCCAGGTTAAATTAAAAAACCTGTTGAGAGCATTTAAAAGTGGAGTGGACAACAACAAGAGAACGGGTGCAGGGCCTTGTAATGTGCCGTACGAGGACTTGATGCAGGAAATATTTGGAGAACGTCCTATTATTTCCAACAACCACACATTAGATTTGTGTGGGCAACCGGTAGAACCTTTGCCGGTTTCAGTGTCATTGGATTTGTGTGGGCAACAAGTAGAACCTTTGCCGGTTTCAGCGACTATAGATTTGTGTGGGCAAGAAATACAACCGGCGCCAATTGCTGCATTAAGTCCGGTTCAGGAAGAAAGCACCAAAAAGGACACCAGAACAAAAAAGGCAAAAAAAGCAATAAAGAAAAGAAAGAAATATTTTTTGAAAAAAAACTAAAATTGTACGAAATTTATTTGCAGAAGAAATTGGACAAAAGAGAAGAAGATTCAAAGGCTAAAGAGAGACGCCATCAAGAAAAAATGGCTTTATTCACCAATTATTAGTTTTATTATAAATTTATTTTGTTTGTTTTTTATTATGTAGGAAGAATTTCTATTTATGTTTATGTATATGAATTGTTTTTTATTTATTTATTTTAACGTTTATTTTAGTTATATTTTGAATTTATTTTGTTTCTTTTTTATTAGGTAGGAAGAATTTCTATTTATGTTTATTTATGTAAATAAATTGTTTTTTATTTATTTATTTTAACGTTTATTTTAATATTTATTTTACATTATGAAATTATTTTATTTTACAACTTATGTTGTATACAGAATAATGTCTGGCAAAATAAGACAATATATATTCTCCATATAAATAATTTCCTATATTCATTGAAAAATCACAACTTTTCATTACGGTAAAATGATTTATGCCACTTTTTAGTTTAGAAAAGTTACAGTGGCGGTAATTTACTAAAATTTATGAACTAAACAATTCAAAGTAAAGAATTAACAATTTCTGTATTTTGGATCTTAGATAAAAATATTACAAAGTAAAATATTCAACAAAAATAAATTATCTTCAATCATAGAAAAACAAAAAAACAATCTTAAATCAAAGTTAAAACCAATAAAAAGCTGGATCTGTAGCCGACACGTGAAGCCTTATATTTTCTCCTCCACCATCTAGTCTAAAGCAACATCCTTGAATTGCTCATACGGAAATAAAATAAAAAAATATAATTAAAAACTGTTAATGACCCTCTATACTACAATTTACCTAAAGTTAATGATAAAACATAAAAATAGCTATACCGCATCGTTGCTCTCCATTAGGAACATCGTTGTTATATCAGGAACAGGAAATCCACTTCAATTTCTTGTATGTAATTTTTTTTCAGCAAGCATTTCAGTACCGGAAAAAATTAAACAATATTAAGTAATGTTTCAATATTATGATATTCCAATAAAATTGTACCTGACCTTTTCTGTAGGCTTTTTTGGCATTCATATTTGATTTGTTCTTCCTCTTCTGTATCACTACCTGGCTCTTGTTATATTTTAACAAATAATCTTCCGATAAATCTCGACTATAATAATAAAAAAAGAAAACCAAATGTTAAACCAAAACATAAAATCCATTGTACAAAAATACTTGTACCCAAAATAAGAATCTGGAACTACATAATTGTAGTTAATGTCATCAAAATTGCGCACCACTAATAACATTTTTAGTTATCATTTCGTTGATCAATCTGTCCCTTCTATTGATATTAGTTATCTCCTGATGAGAGTTATCGCTTACTTCAATAACAGATTCATTTAATTCTTCGTCTACATCGAATTCATCCTGATTGGCAATACATATGTTGTGTAAAACACACGCAGCTACTACCAAATTAACCACCATATTTATGCGGATTTGTTCAGTAAAATGTAATATTCTTCTGAAGCGAGTTTTTAGGAGACCAAAAGCGTTTTCAATTATAACTCTCCCCGATGAATGTAATCTGTTGAATTCCCTTTGAGTCGTAGTTAAGTGTCCATTATCTTTGAATGGTGGTATTAACCAACCCAAGCATGAGTAGGCCGAATCTCCTAGCAAGAAGGTATTGTTTGGAAAAGTTTCGTTTAAATTTTCTAAGGCCTTCCGATACAAGGAACTTCTTCGAAGGACGCGACTGTCGTGAAGGCTTCCGGGCTCGCCACAATAAACGTTTATAAATTTTTTCTCCGAATCCACAACTGCTTGAAGAACTACGCTGTAATAACGTTTTCTATTGAAGTAGCTTTCTTTGTCTGTAGAAGGTGCTTTAATCTTTATATGGGAACCATCTATACATCCTAGAACTCCTGGAATTTTACAATTCCTTTCAAAAACTTTAGAAATCCGCGCTAGGTGCTGTCCTTCGGGCCATTTTATAAATTCATGGCTAATTTTAATTAGCCAGGAAGAAACCCGTTCGACAATTCGCCAAGTACATGATTTAGTGATGCCGAACAAATTCGCAACTTCACGAAAAGAATTTGTGTTGGCCATGTACCATAAAAAAATATAAATTTCATTTTCTGCTCCAACTTTTGTTCGCCCTCTGTTCCGCGCGTTGCTGAAAAACTCCGTTCCCTCATATCGATCTGCAACAAAATTTTTTTAAATAAATAAGAACACCTTGTATTTTTGATATCACTAACCAATCAGCATCTGGACAGTTGACCGATTTAATCGTAAATGCTTTTTAAAATCGGTATCACTGTATAGATGGATAGTATTTAAAAAGTTTGATACTTTATAGTGCTTTTCATAATATAATTCTTCCGATGAAGAATCGCTTGAATCGTCCTCACTCGAAAAGTCACTTGAAGATACATCATCCTCGGAATCTGACCAAAGCATCTATAAATTTAAATTGATATAAATAAAGAGTAGCAAATACAATTAAAACTATATTTATTTTTACAAACCTCGATAGTTTCTTCTACGTTTATGTCCATTTTCATCAAGGAACCAAACTTATTGCTAACCAAAAGGGCTAATAAACAAACTTAAAAAAAGTAATTTTATTCCAATTTCTATTGCTTTTCTTACTTTATAAATATGTATGATTTCCGCTCACAGTCTTGTGCACTTTCACTTCAGTCTTGTACTTCTAATTTAAGTCTTGTACTTTTAATTTATTAGTAATATTTCACTTTTTATATCACTTTTCACTTCGCTTTCAACTGTTTCAGACAAATAAATGCGCGGTAAAACGAAAACGTCAAATCTAACTAAAAAATAACATGTGACAGTTCAACACTGACACTTCAAATTCAGAATTAAAACTTCGAAAAATAAAATTTCTTCCATGATCCAAGTCCGTTCTTTTATGCACCGCTGATCTGATCCGGATCACGGGGTAAAAAGAACGCGGCTATTATCTCCAATTTTCATATGATAAAATTTGAATTGTATTAAAACAACGTATATTGCCAGAATTGAGACTATGGCCGTGTTCCATAATAACAACCAGCATACTAACCAGTGAAAAAGGGTAAATTTAAGTGCTTACGCTGTGAATAACAGCAGTGTACATGAAAGTGTTACAACTTAAAACCAGCTGAAGTTCCGTTGGGCGATACACATAAAATTTCCGCTAGAAATTCAAGCTTTAGCTACTTAAAAATAGATGGCTTGTTGCTTTTTATACACTGTACAGCATTACTTTCAAAATATTCATTATACTATGAATTATCAATTGAGTTAAAATATTATGGCTTCATTCATATTTTAGATTATAATACAAGACACGAGCAAATGAAGAAAAAAAAAACAATAATAAAGAACATATAGACATAAGTATGTACGCGATGTTTCGCTTCTGCCTTGTGTTCTTTAATACACAATAATTTTTTTTTTCTCATCATTTTTGGAAAATAGAATTTTTCAAAGATTTGTATTTTGTTTTCTCTGGCATTCCGGTGGTCTCTTTTGTGTTCTAGGATAATTTGTTCTTCCTGTTCCGCATCTGTTATTAAGTCAGTGACTTTTGATTGTGTAAATTTTTAATTTTATAGTTTTTGAAATGAAGGGGGTAAAAATCAGGTATCATTCCCATTATGGTTTCGGAAGTAAATAGTCCATTTGTTATTAATGGATCGAGGTGTTTTTTGAATAATTCGATTAGATCTTCGTTGGTGTAGCTTGTACGAGTGATTACGTGTCGATGGTAAGTTGGAAAAGGTATGTATCTCGAAGTTGTAGTTATTTTCATTCCCTGTAAGAATTCTCGTTTGCCGCGTAACTTTCTTCTGTTTTATTAAGTGTTCTTGAAATGAAGGTTATCGGTTTGCCGTTTTGTTCTAATACCGCACCGACTGCGTAGGTATTGAGAGGCATCTGTCGTTAGGTGAAATTCTTGGCTCAGATTTGGATAAGCTAAGATTACTTCCTCGGAAGTTAGTGGCCTTTTAATTTCGGTAAATGCTTTTTTAGCATCGTCGTCTAGGCAATTTTTTTTATTTTTTGAGGCATTTTTGGGCAGACGCCTTCCTTCCCCTCTTAAAAGGTTTATTAAGGGTTTTGCAAGTTTTGCATAATCTTTAACAAAGCGTCTGTAATATCCAGACAAACCTAGGAATGACCTGAGGTCCTTAAATGTTTGTGGTTGTGGAAAGTTGACTATCGCGTCAAGTTTGGCTGGGTTAGTCTTGATTCCATTAGAAGAGACTATGAAACCAAGAAATTCTACTTCTTGTTAGAAAAATTCGCACTTGTCCAATTGGACTTTCATATTAGCCGAATTGAGGGTTTCGAGGATTTTGTCAATATCATTGACATGTTGGCTTTCATCATTACTGAATATAATGATATCGTCAAAATAGACGAACCAATTTTTTCCGATGTGTTCTCTTAGGATGTCGTCCAATGCTCTCTGAAAAATGGCTGGAGCATTTTTGAGTCCGAATGGCAGTCTAGTGAACTCGTACTTGCCATTATTAATCGAAAAAGCAGTTTTTTCGAGGACGGTCTCTTTTAATGGGATTTGATGAAATCCACTTTTAAGGTCTAGGACTGAGAACCATTTATTTTTGCCTAATTGCATCAACACTTCGTTGATTTCTGGGATGGGATACCGATCTGCTATTGTAATGCTGTTAAGGTTCCGATAGTCGATCACCATTCTATATTTCTTTTCGCCTGAGGCGTCTTGTTTCTTTGGCACAATCCACACGGGTGAATTGTACGGAGATCTTGATGTTCTTATGATTCCGTCGGTCAATAGCTTTTCTATTTCTTTTTTTATCTCACCTTTTAGGGACATAGCGTATGGATAAAACTTTGTATAGACTGGGTTGTCTGACGTTGTTCGGATCTCACCTACGACATTCGTGATGTTTCCTTGTCAGCTCATTGATGTAGTGCTTTTGCTCTCCAGTCATGTGGTAATCTCTGATATTGATTGAATTAACTGCTTGTGCAGTAAGCTGTTTAATCGGGATTTTTATGGATTCATTGATAACCATGAAGTCGTGTTTGGTATGGATGACAGCGTCTAATTCTTTTTGGCTGTCATGTCCTAATATCGCGTTAAATGATACTAGTGTGGGTAAAAGGAAAAACTTAATCTTGGGTTCTTTTAAATTGAAGAGATTAGCAAACGTATGGTGGGTGATCTTAACTGGACCTCCTACTGAATCTGCGTAAAACCATTGTTTATTGGGGATTGGATTTTTTGCATATTTTGGTTGAATATTATTCTTATTAGAGCCGGTGTCTATTAATATTTTCATTACCTCTCCGCTATCTGTCTTACATTCGAAATATGGAAGCGAAGAGGTCTTCATCCTAAAAAATGAATGTCAGCTGCTATATTATCTGTTTCATTTTCGGGAATGTCATTGGGATATTGGTCGATGTACTCGATCAGGGTTTGGTCGTAAGTATTCTCAATTTCGGAGTCTTGCTGCGCTTGCTGGTATTCTGCAAAATACTCGGGTTCTTCTTGAACTGGTTGATACTCAGGAACATCTGTTGTCAGATGATAGTTCCTTTGCATTTTCTGAGGCTGCACAGTGTTTCGCCTAGAACAAGCTAGCTGGACAAAATTATTTTTTGATGTTTCTGGATTTTATTACGTTCTTTAAGTATTATTGTGATGTTTTCAGACATATTTTATAATAATTAGGAAAAAATATGGGGCAAGTTTATAATACACAGAACTTTCACATAAACATATTATATTTTGCACAAAAATCAATAAAAAAAAAATACTGAATTACAAAAAGATAAGTTAATTACAAAATATTTTATAATTATTTACACAGAGAAACATAAAAATAAAAACTAATAAAGTCCGTAAATGTATCAAAGAGAGTTAATAACAAAAAACATATTTCAAAACAAAAAGTAATAAAAAAGGTAATTTGACTATTATTAATCCCCCTCGTCATCGGAGTCGTCCGTTGTATCATATAAATAATAGTCTTCTTCGTATTGGGAAACTACCGTAGGCACAGATGTTCGAGGCTCTATAGTAGGAGCTACTAAAAGCTTTAACACTTCTACAGGTAATTTATCCGCTTTCTTTTTGGGAACCTCTCGGAGGCTATTGATCAGTGGATCAGATGTGACAAGCAACATGGAGAGTAAGTCTCTATTCGTGGCAATACGTGAGCACTTTCTGGTGTTGTGTCCGCGGAATCTTCGGCAATCTTTGTTTCTAGCTTCCTGGGCCTCTTCCGAAAGCTGCCCAATTAGAACAAGAGCAGTTTTGATGACCTGTGTACTGTGGATCAATATTTTATGAACAGTAGCAGGCATGACTGATATAAAGTTGTCTGGTGTCAAGACAAAGCTTATTGAATTCAACTAAATTTATCTCAAAACCAGACGACAATGTTCTCAGCAAAACGTCAAATTGCTTAATTAGTGTAACATCCAATCCTGTGATTTGAGCACTTAATTCAGGGTTCCCAAAAAACGGCGAGCAGTGTTACCGTCATTACTTGAACCAAATTCTGGCTTTGGTTTGTCCACAATTAGACCCATTTCTTGCTTGAATTTTAGTCGAATGGCGTCCGATCGCTGTTTTACATGCGCCTTATCATCATTACTTCGAGCCTGCCATTTTTTTATATCCAGTTTATAACTAATGTGTAGTAAACATTCAAAGCAACGTATCCAAGCATGAAGTGTAGACAAACCAAAGCCAAAATTATCAAGGTCGCTGTCAAAATTCCCTGATATCTCGTTCATCATGTTAGGGGTAGCACCACAAATGAAACACTTCTGTGCTGAACGAGTATCAGTCAACGCGTTACACACTTTTCCGTCAGTCATTGTCAGTAGAAGTTCATGCTTGACAGAGATTTGAGAATCGCCAAAGATACAAATTGATCAATCAAATTTTGCTGAAACGTAGTTATAAAGATGGATGTTTCTTTGATTTTTCTCCTTTTTTGCCCATTCTTCAAAAAACTCCATTCTTGAAATGGAATGAAGATGTTCTGCAAAAAAAAGGTTCTACTCAAGTCTGCTCGATGAAACATATATAGAAATAAATATGAACGCTGTAGCTAAATAATATACAAAATCTAGACCGTTGGCAGGCGTTGGCAGGTATTTGCCAGTCCATGGAAGTTACAAAACTAAGAAAAACGAACACGTCTTTTAACATCTTTTTAAAATCTTCTTTTGCATTTTTGTAGCCGCATTTTAAAAAATTAGCACTTACCTTCAAATATAATATCCATCACTAAAACTTTCTACAAAATAACTTACTGTCAATCATACGATGTGTTGTTGCAATGATTACAGAAATGCAAGTGATTAAATAGTCCACTTACACTTATATCAGTAGTGTTCCGCTTTAGCTGACTTCTTCACACTATGACTCATCACATTGAAGAGTGATACACAAACATTTATTGAATTTGGGGGTTTCAATGTGTTATTTTCTTTATCTAATTACTCATTTCTGGAAATCTGACAATGACTTTTGTCCACCTAGCTTGTTCTAGGCGAAACACTGTGGGCTGAGGTGGTCTAAAATTGGAATTATCAAAAGGTCCTCTCCTCCCTGCATACTTGAATGGTGTTGCCCTATTCGCATAGTTAACCATGTTTGTTCGTAAGCTACGATCAATATCCATTGGTTCGGGTTTGGGCAATGGTTTTGGGGCGTTAGGCCTCTGAGGAGCAAATGAATATTGTTGTCCTTGGTATTGAGGTTGTCCTTGGTATTGAGGTCTATTTGGGGTAAAGAATTATTGTCGGTTTGAGAACGGTCTATATCCAAACTTGGGAATATACGCAAGTTCTGGGTAAAATGGTTCCTGTCGACGAGGATTATGATAGTTTCTAAAGGGTGGCGTTGGTGGAGGATTATTTTGCTGTTTTCTATGGGAGACATGATAGTCATTAGCATGGTTGGCTCTGAAATTTTGGTTCTCGAGTTTGAGACAAAAATGTAGTGCTTGTGGCAGGTCTATTGCCTCCTTAATTCCAAGGAGTCTCGTTAGATCGCCATTCAAACCACGTACGAAAGTATCGAGTGCTTTATCCCTGTATGTTTCAGTTAACAATCGCATTGATTCTATACTAATTTCCATACAAGCGATTTTGTTTAGTATTAGGGACAGATGAGAATAAACCCTTTGGTAAAATTCTTGAGTCGAAGATTTTCCTTGAATGAGAGATGTCATCTGGTACTCTAGTGTACCTAGGTCGCGTTTGTCTGCGTAGTGGATTGTGAGACAACGTGAAATTGCTTTCCAATCTAGAGGTGTGTTATACGATTCAAGCGCTATGTCTGCGCTACCTATAATTTTGTTTCTGATAACGCTGAGAATTCCGTAATATTTAGGGATTCCTTTTGTATGCTCGTAAATCCGTAGTACTCTATCCACACTCTTCTTCCATGAAGAGAGCTCGCCAGGGGTTCCTGAAAATTCTCTAAGGCAACGAACGATGTCTAGGACTTTATCTAAATCGGTCAGGCTGTTACGATATTGTGGATCTATGGCCTGATCGGTGGCCATTGATAATTCAGCATTGGGGTTCATAAAACTGCGCACTAAAGCTGGACCTTGTGAAACAAGAACTTGAGAGACGATGGATGAAATTAGGGATTGTAATTCAGGAGTGGTGTTAGGTAATTGATTTGCACTTGCGGTACTTGAACCTGTTTATGGTTGGGGGGTTGGTTGAGGTAATACCGGTGGTCTAACTAAATTGTTTGGAGTCGTCATTTTTAAGATTTAATCGAATCGTATAAAAACAAATAAAAAAAAACTTCAATATATATGTGTAAATACTTTTGAGAATTTTCTAATTATCTTTGATATTTTAACTAATAAAGCTCGCTCGCTCAACTTTTTAAGGCTTGGGTTTTTTTTCTTCCTTTCCTTCTCCTTTTTAGAATAAAAGATTCAGTAGTAGTAAAAAAAACCAATAAAATATATTCAATAATAAAATAAGTATGTTCAATAAAGGAGGAAAAAAATCAATAATAAAAAAAATATATGTTCGGTAGATAATAATAAAAAAATCAATGAATAAAAAATATGTTAAATAATAAAAAATCAATAATAAAATATATTCAATAATTAAAATATGTTTGATAATAAAGAAATATATTTGATAATAAAAATTAAGAAAAATAAAACTCAAGTAGATGTTTCAAAAATCTTTAATAATTTTCTCACTAAATGGTCACTTTTTATTTCGATTTATTATTTTTATCCGTAGTATTTATTTCCTTTAAAAAAATTTCCACACTGTATTCTCTATGTAGATAGATTTAAATATAAAAAAAATCTTCAAATAATTTCTGCTTGAAATATATTATCCTTGATTCAAAAGGATTAAGTTGCAAGAATCCCAATTTATGCAATTTTATGCTTCTGCTTTTGGTTTACGATAGATTTATGCACTTTATACTTTATTTTTATAAATTACTTTAAATGAAATTTTTCTTTAATTATATTTTCGCACTTTTATATTTTCTTTAAATAAATTTCTGCACTATATTTGCTTTGCTCAATTGGCTTTAAATAATTTCTTGTTCACTTTTTTTATCCTCAAGAGTTAACCCTTCTAGCACAGAAGGCGCACTTTTCAGCTAAGCATGAAAATCTATATATACATACACACACATACATATATAAATATATATATGTATTATATATACATATATAGAGTTTCCCTTCTAACGCAGAAGGCGCACTTCCCAGCAGGGCTGAGAAATATTTACCACTGCCGTGGCTCAGCTGAGACATGCAAACATAAAAGATTAAGTACCAATAAAAATTGCATGCAAAACACATAAACAGTCATGAGACAACAAATAGACTCCTTTTAAGCAGGTCTTTGTTAGTGCTCACGCTAATGAGCACTTCATATGTAATAAACTTAAAAATAACTTACAGTAATATTAAATGCATACTAGCGGACTTGGGCGTTCTGTGACTGTTGCGGATTGTTACCTTTTATCCTTTTATGGTGACTCGGGCTCCAACAAACAATACTCCAGTGACGAGTGCTAAAATCCAACGATGTAACACTTCTGCTAGCTGCTGGGTTCTGGGACACAGGATGCACTTCTTGAGGGCCTTTATTTCTGTAGATTCTGTTCACTAATTCACTAAATTTCGCGACACTACTTAAGGGCCTTTTGCGAATTTAAAAACTTTTAAACAAACGATATTGAACGAACTACAAAAACTCCCGTGTCCCTGCTCGGGCGCCAGTTAAAATTTTATTTTATTAAAGTGTTAAAAAAAATATTTTTCATACTTTTGGAGCTTTGTCCAATCCTTATTAATGATCACTTAAGACTGACTACAATTTATTTCTTAAAGTAGAATAAAGCTAACTTATCCTATTATTGTCACCTGCCCTGCCGCGTGACTACATTCCGGTTGCACCGATTCCCACGATGGCTGGATGCGCGTGTTATCTTCTAGACATAGTGTCAGCATTTTTGCAGTTATTCATTTTAGGTTTTATAAAATTATGGTAACAAAAGATGATCCGTTAACTTATACACAGCAGATATTCCTACAACTAATAACTGCAAACTTGCAATTGTTATATACCAATATTCACACCGCGAATATACTCAAAAAAAAAAAATTATACAGTGCGAATTAACTTTTATTTTATCTCAAAATTCCTATTTACTGGAATAATCTTATTTACTGGATCCTTTCTTTTATTATTAAATTATAAATTTTTATGACCTTTCGGTTTAGACTCTACTTTTTAACTGATTTTTATATCTACATTAAAATGTTTTCTTACCTAAGAAAAACCAGAACGAAAATCAGTCAGCAAATTATTGAACTTTGATTCTCATTTAATTAATAAGCACACTCGTGGATGATGTTTCGAAATCAATAATTAATTTGCTGATACGAGGTCGGAAGCAAGCTTTGAAACTTTAAAGAAAATGAAATGCAATAAATGCGCGCGTGGGGTCATTGTTAATTGGGACATAACACCTCCCCCCTTAAGTAAATTGATTTTAGTTGAGAACATCAATTTGCTAGATTATAATCAATATCCTTTAGCGACATTGTAGAATTTAATTTTCTTTCCTTTTTGACGTGACAACGTCTATTAAATCGGTTTAAGATAGGACGCGCGAATTACGTTTATTTTTATTTTTGTTAAACGAATTTGTAATTAACAAAAGAAATAAAACGAATAATTATATTAATTTTAATTAATATACTTTTATTTAAACTATGAAAACGATCTCAAGATCGCGACGGTTACTTTTACAATGAATGCTTACAGTAAGCTTTTTAATTTCGAACTTAAAATAAATGCACTTCAAGCATCTTCATAATTCACAGCGAAGTTCTGTAGCAGCGTCATGTTACATTTTGCTCCTGAGAATTATTAAATGTTGTAACTAAAGAGCTGTGTAGACGCTGATGCTACGGAACGTCGCTGGGAATCATTTTCATGTTGGAATGTTGACGTAACTTCCCCCTCCTTAACTTTAGGACTCTCCTGAGTTTTAATAATGTTATTTATTTTAATTTTTTCCTTTTTGGTTTTGTACATATACATATATTACTATTATTATTACAATTAATACCAAGGTTACAGTTAACATTCCACTATAGATAAAATGCGAATGTTTTTGGAATTTCAGTTCATCTATTTTTTTTTTGTGTTTTCTATTTGTTGTAAAATAATGTCATCAAATGTTAATTTTTTGTTTAAATTTTCTAAGTTGTCTAAAGGATTCGGTATGATAAAACTTTGTTTAAATTCTTTCTCTTTATTATATATAACATGATTATCTATTTTAATCGAGCAATTGTAAAGCGATAACAAATAATTTCCCTTTAATGTAATTTTTCGTTCATCACAATCGCTACTTAAGTTTGCAAGATTTTGATTTTTAGCAATTGCAATGCCTCTGTCTAATTCTATTATTTGCGACACATTGTTGAAGGTTTTCACACAATTTTTCATTAATAAGCAGCTGTTATAAATTGTTTGATTTTTTAGATCTTTATTTTCAGTATAACTATAAGTTTTGTTATTATATCTTATTATTTCCGTACTATCTAGTATTATTTCATCGTGTTTATCATTGGTCATTGATACAATAATTGACTTATCCGCTAAAATTATGTCTTTGGGAACCATAATAACAAATATTAAGTTATCAAGATTATCTATAACTGTACCCAATTTAATATTCCTAAATTTTTGTAAATCTATCTTATAGTCTTCTATTTCTTCGCTAGTTAATATGTTGCTGTGCAATATACCTAACCTAGATGACGCAATATTTTCTTGGATGTGTTCTAGGTTGTCAGAAAGAATTTTCAATTTAAGTACATAGTCAATGTAAGTCACTTGAGTATATATTTTTCTATTGTCTGAAGCAATTTGATTTAGGTTTGCTGCTATAGCTTCTCTATCTTTTTCGATAATTTTTTTCAGTTTAATGAAAGTTTGATTAAAGTTAGTATTTATTTTTATTTGTTGATTGACATTGCTAATTATATTGTGGTTATTTGTATCGATTATATTTAAATGACTTTCTATTTCTTCTCTATCTTGATTATCCATTGTGCCGTGTAGCCATTTGTGAATCGTACCTATAAAATTTAATAATCCTCTTTCATGGCGGTGTGGAACCAGTAGTTTTAGCTTAGTTTTAAGGGCTTTAATTTCATGTTGAAGTATAGATTTCTTAATCGGATGTAATTCTATTTGTAGTAAATTAGTTTCTAATTGATCTATTATATTTTTAATTTCGGAAGGGTTTCTATATTTAAGATTATATAATAATGATTAAATTTTATTAAACAATTTAAACACCTTTTTTTTAATACTTTATTTATTGAAAAATAGAAAATAAATGCCGAAACGATTTTAAGAGACCGAACACAATGGTTGTTAATATGCGACTAACTTAGATAATAATTTTTATTATCGACAAGATGTGAATGTCGTACATTGAGGCGGATGCAACATAATATTGCAGCCGACTCCTTTCATAAAATCTGCTGACGATAAGTCTGCAGGGAACATTTTTATTCTTAATGAAACATGATACTTGTTGATAAAAATGCTTCTTTCGATAGATTAAAAGCAATTTTATGCCAGTAAGCATTTTTATATAACTCCTCCACCCCTAAGATCATTTGCGGATCCTGCAAATGGATCTGATCTAGTATTATCAGTTAATTCAATTTTGGTGACATTCACATTTTCTCTTTTATTTTTACAGGTTTTTAACTTACAGATAAAAAGGCAAATAAAGATTGATAAAATTAAAATTAAAATTAATGAACTACTAATCGCTACATTGTTTTTAAATTCTATGTATTGAATTTCTTCTCTATTTTTAATGTTTTCCATGTTAAGATTTTCTAATGATAGATTATCAAATAATTTTGTAAAATTTATGTGAGTGATAGGTATTATTACGCTACTAGTGAAGCTATCTATTTTATTTTTAAATACAAAATCTTTTATTTGGATCTTACAATTACTATACTTGATTACGTTATTATTTCGTATCAACAACCCTTGATTTACACAATTTTGAATTATTTCTGTTGCTGGCAAATTTTTTGTTACAATAAGACCGGATTTTAATTCTTCTATTGAGGATTGATTATTTACTTTTAATTTACATGCGTTATTAACCCAGAGTGCATTTCTTATACAATCATTACGATGAAATCTAAGGTTTTTCTTTATAACAACTTGATCATCATTAATGTAAATGTTATTGTTTTGTACGATTACTTCTTCAATTTTATAATCTAATTCTTCATATTTGTCATTTGGGAATGGAATCACTAATGCCCTATAATAAGACTCACTTGTAAATTTAAGTATACTAATTGTAAAAACTAATGTTTCGTTCATGGTTACAATGCAAGTTTTAATGAACGGCAGGTTGGTTAGGGATATATTATAGAGAGTCTTCTCTTGTTCCGTAAGGATGTCATGTGGCAATACGTTAAGTCTGCTCATGAGTACGGTGTCTGAAATTTTTTCCAATTGTCTATTGATTAAGTTGATGTCGGCGTAAATTCTAATTATGTATTTAGGTTTTTCTGCAAAATTTAACATTTGATTCGTTTCTTCCGTGATATTTGTAAGAAAACCGTCTAACTTTGTTTGTTGCTGGTTTACATGATCGACAACATGATTTAAATTTTTAATTAGGTCATTATTGATGATGACTTGCTTATTTATTTGCTCTGGGATTTGTTTTGCGTTTTGGTCCAAATTGTTTAGGTGATTGTATACTTCTGCAGCATCGTCATTGTCCATTGTGCCGACTAAAAATTTTAGCACTTTCCCACCGATGTCCACTAGACCTCGAATTTTCGAATTTTTCTCGATGTTTTTCTATTGTGACACTATCATTTTTTTACACCATCTTAAAGTAGAGGATTCAACGAAACAAAACCCGTCTTCAAAATTTTAAAAATCAAAAATTCGTTCGCCAACTTTTTTGTTTGAAAATGGGGCCTTTTTTTTAAATTAAGGTCATAAAAACAAAACTACACAACCAATCGCTTTGAAAAAAATTGGGCCTTTTCGAAACATGAAAATCTACATTTTCCTCAAATTTCATTAAAATTGGATCATTCTTGTGAAAAATAAAAATGATAAACGAAGAACTCGGTTTTTGACGTTTTTCTCCATTTTTTGAGGTTATGTCGAAAAATGGTTTGAACAAAAGCTCTAGATCTTTTAATTATCTACAACGTTTGCATTTAACGTTTTTCGATAGGAGGTCTACTTTTCTCAGAAATCGCAAAAAAACACGTTTAACCCCCTAAAACTCACATTTTGGCTCCCCCGCCCCCTTTCCGGTCATCTGCTGCGGTGCTCTCGATTTTTCCTTGTTTAAGTAGCATTTATCCTAAATTTTCCCACCTTCCATATACTGCTAAGAATTTTTTTTTCTCAAAAATTATCTGCACTGGTCTATATCTATTAACTTGAGATTAGATTTAATAATTTTAAGGCGTCTGTTATTTGCAAAATATTTGACATATAAGTCTTGAAACTGTATAAAAAGTTGATTATCGTTACAATAAATACACATAATACCCGTGTCTTTTAAAACTCTCTTCATTAATTCCAATAGATTACTATTTTCATCAATAGTAATGTGATTATGGATTTTTTTATTAATTATTTTGATTGAGAATTTTTCTTTACTGCCCTTTTCTAAATAGATTTGATTTTTGTATAGGTTTTTTTGGGACAACCCATATTGGCGAATTGTATGGACTGTAAACAGGCTTGATAATTTTTTGATCCAGCATTTCATTTATTTGCCGATCTACTTCTTTTCGATGGACTTCTGGATATCTGTACAACTTACTGTAAATTGGAATTTCGGTTTTTGTATTGATTTCGTGCTTTATTTCATTAGTAAAGGAAAGGTTATCTTGATCCTTGAAAATTATGTCTCTGTACGAGCTTAAGAGAGATCTTAATTTGTGGACATCTTTTGTATTAAGATGTTTAGAAAAACTTTCATCTGAAATATTTGAGTGGAATTCATTACTAAAAACATTAATAGATTCATCTCTATAACATTCTCTAGCGTAAAATTCTTCCTCTTTGTTTAAATAAAAGGGTATTACTGGTATTACAGCGTTACGTGTTCTTACTAATCTTTGTTTGTAATCAATTATTGTATCTAAGTCTACCAGTATGTTATTACCTATTAAGCCATCGAAGTAATTATGAAAATCGTACTCTGAAAATTCTACAAAGTAATCGTTTCCTTCATTAAATTCATTGAATATAGGGAATTTGTATAAGGTTTTTGTCTTGATTTTTCGATTAAGTAGGTACATTAAGTATCTTGTTTCTGGATGGAATTATCCATTTTTCGCTACAAATATTTGGATTTATTACGCTACTTTCAGCACCGCTATCTATTACGAATCTCATATCACGAATCTTATTTTTTACTATTATATAAGGCAGTTGTTTCTTGGGGTTATGCAAAAATTTTGCTGGGATTGAACACCATTATTTCTGCAGGGAGATTTATTTTTTGTTACAGGGCTACCACTATTATCTAGATAATTCATTTCGTTTTCGTTAATGGAAATGTCCATTGGTTCTTCACGACTGTTGGAGTTAAAATGACCTTGTGAGTACGCTCTGCGAGAATTTCTTGACTGTCCACTGTTATTGAAATTTTTAAACGAACTGTGTTGAATTGTTCTGTCATTGTCTCCAATATTAGCTTGCTGGTTGTTATGGTTGTAATTATAATTGTTTCTATTCGAATTTCTCGATTGGCCACTATTAGTAAAGTTTGTAAACCTATTTCGCCGAATGTTTCTGTCATTATCATTATAATTAGGTTGTTGATTATTATAGTTGTAATTTGGGGTAAAATTTCTAAATTTACTAACAGAGTTATTTTTAATTTGTGAAATTTTGTATTTATTATTTGTGAAGGACAAATATCCAAATTTAGCTAATAGGTCGTGTGCATCTTCTAGCGTTTCAGGATTTTGACATCCAATAAGATTTTTCGCGAGTGGAGGTAAGTTTTCAGTAAAGTGTTTTAAATCTAGCCTTTGATTTGCAGCAATTTCGATTTCTGAGTTGTCCCCGTTCAAAATTTTTGCATTATTTAAGCGGCATAGCATTGTATTAATTTTATTATAAAAGATTTCAACTGTAGAATCACATCTACATAACTTTAATTCGTCAACAAGGTCTGCTTCTGGCGTTTTCTCGCCGTGATTTTTTATTAACACGCGTTTTAAATCTGCCCATGAGTTCACTCTTCCACGTTTTATTACGGATTCTTTAGCTTTACCAGTAACTTTATCAATAATGAAACCAAGAATAATAAGTTTATTCTCGTTACTTAATGGGTCAAAAAGAGGGATTAGTGATTCTATTCGGTGTAGAAAACTAGATAAACTATATTTGTCACCCTGAAATGGTGTTATATAACTAATATTTTTAGCAACGTATTGCAAAGTTTCTCTTTCACTCACTGCCATTTTTGTTATGTTATTATTTTTTTATTGCACTGAATTCAACAAAAGAGGAAAAAAAACCACAAAACTAAACTTGAATGCTTTCTTAACTTATCTTATTTTAATTGTATTGTTTAAAAATTGATTTTTAGTTGATTTAAAAAGTTTATTCTAACTTATTTATTAAGGAATGGTGTACCTTATGTAAAAATGAGAATATTTCAAGTATGTTGTTTTTGTCGTCTTGTAGTCTTCGGGCTGAGTTGCAAATATGTGTTGTCGGCTTATCCTTATGTAAAAGTGCGGATATTTTAAGGATGTTGTTGGTGTCGTCTTCGGTCTTCGGGTTGAGTTGCAAATATGTGTCGGCTGCTTCGTCGCTTCTCTTATCGCTTCTCCTTATTTGAAGGTAACTTACTTCTTCTTGCTTTTTCGCAAACTTTCCTTATTAAAATATTGCTTCTTAGTTACCACTTTTGTCGAAGGAAAATGGCTATTTATTCCACTGAAGTAGTTTGAAGGACAATCACTTCTTGTTAAAATGTTTCTTCTTCGCGAACACTTTTAATCGAAGGAAACTCACTTCTTTATTATTTTGTTCGTGTTTTCACCGATTTTTTTCCGACTGCGCCAATAATGATTAAATTTTATTAAACAATTTAAACACCTTTTTTTTTAATACTTTATTTATTGAAAATTAGAAAATAAATGCCGAAACGATTTTAAGAGACCGAACACAATGGTTGTTAATATGCGACTAACTTAGATAATAATTTTTATTATCGACAAGATGTGAATGTCGTACATTGAGGCGGATGCAACATAATATTGCAGCCGACTCCTTTCATAAAATCTGCTGACGATAAGTCTGCAGGGAACATTTTTATTCTTAATGAAACATGATACTTGTTGATAAAAATGCTTCTTTCGATAGATTAAAAGCAATTTTATGCCAGTAAGCATTTTTATATAACTATATTGTAATTTACAACGACTTCAGCTTTTCCCAATTTTATTTCAGTGTATTCCGCATTAGTTTCTATTTTCTGCACTATAAGATGGGCCTGGGTTGTTATCATCAGTATGCTCATCAGGAATATTTTGAGGATCAAGTTCACCTGAAAATTTATTTTTACGTTTAATGTTTTTTGAATGGATATTTTCTAGTTTATGTTTGATAAATTTTGGTTGTTCCTTATGTCTAACGCTTTTATAGTTTTTTATATATCCTTGGGACCGATTCTCAGTGTAAGTTTCCCGTTTTAAATTTCTTTTGTTTATATATCTTTCTTTTTCTTTACTTAAATTATGTAGTATAAAATTTTTATCGCATTTGCCTTCTAGAACATTTATTGGCCTTTCCTTAATAGTGGAATGAAGATTGTTATTATACCACTCAATAGCTTTGGCTACCTTTTCTTTAATATTTAATTCCTTCTGTTCCATCCCCAAAATCCTGATTTTTTCACTCAATGTATTATGCAATCTCTCGATATCTGCATTACCTGTATGATTATTTGGTTTGACCAAATGCAGCTCAATTCGTTCATTTCTTAAAAAGTCTTTTATGTTAATACTTTTGAATTCATTATCCGTTATAAGTTTTAAAAAGTGTTCTCTTTGCGATTTATAGTGTCTAATTTTTTCTATAATCGTTTGATTATTTCTGTCCTCAAGGTAATAAGCGGTGGCGAATTTTGAAAACCGACCAATAAATGTTAAAAAATTACTTTTCGAGTTTGTGTATATATCCATGTGGATAATCTGCTTTATGTCCGTTGGTGTTTCCGTTAAATTAAATTTTTCTTTAATAGGATTTCGATCATATTTGGTTTTGTTGCAAATGTCACAATTATTTATATATTTATGTCCTAAGATTTTTAATTTCGGAAAATATATTACTTTTTTAAGGCTTTCATAATTATTATTGATCCCTGAATGCCCAGATTCATTTTTATGATATCGGTGTATTTCTTTATAAGTTTCATTTTCGTCTTTCATGTCTTTTGCATGATGTGAACATCGAACAAATTTTATTGGGGAATTTCCATCAAATAATTCAATAATTTTGTTCTGCACTAGGTTATACTTATGATCATCTAATTCTGTAAATATTCCAATTTTTCCTGGCTTGATATATCTTCTTAAGATGTCCGTCAAATTATTGTTTATATCTTCTGTATTAATGTAGATTTTTCTATTTCCATTCTTTATTTCGTCGTCCTTTTCCTTGTTGTCTGTAAGTATTAATTGTGTTTTAAAGCGATTGACTACCGTATCCAAGATAGGGATATGATTATTGAGATCCTCTTCTTGAGAATGGATCGTTTGTTGCTCGGACAAATCTGCATGGTTTTGCATAGAAATATTTGAGTTGTTCGTTGAATTATCCCTTTCTTCTTCATTATGGTTGATTTCGTTCCTGTCCGTATTAATCCGACTGAGAAAATCAGCGACTTTATTTTCTCTTCCTTTGATGTAATCATGTTAATGTTGTATTCACCAAGTTTTAGCATCCATCTATATAATCGGGGGTTTGAATCTTTTCCGCTGGTTTTTGGCCGTTCCTTTGTAGCCATTTTAAAGGCTGGTGATCTGTGAGAAGGTCAAATTTTTTTCCATAGAGATAAGGTCGGAAATAGTTTGTTGCCCAAACCATTGCGACTAACTCCTTTTCTGTTGTTGAATAGTTAATTTCATGTTGGTTTAATGCTCGGCTAGCAAGCACACTGGGTGGCTGTCTTGCTGCAAGGCAGCTCCAACTGCATAGGCGCTAGCATCAGTGATTAACTTAAATTTTTTGGAAAAATCGGGATATTTCAGGACCGGAGATTGAGTGATTAAGTTTTTCAATTTTTCGAATGTATTTATATAGTTGGGATCTTCGATGTTCACTTTCATATTTTTTTTAAATATTTGGTTAAAGGCTGGGCTACTTTTGCATAGTCTTTCACAAATTTTCTATAAAAGCCGGTTATTCCCAGGAACGATTTGATTTGCTTCTGTGTTTTTGGTAGTTGTAATTTTGTTATGGTTTCAATCTTTTTTGGGTTGGGTCTTACTCCTTCGGGGTAAGGATATGTCCTAAATATTCGGTTTCCTTTGATAAAAAACTGCACTTCTCTATCTGTATTTTTAAGTTTGCTACCTCCAATCTATTGAAAATCTTTTTAATGTTATCTATGTGCTCTTCAAGGGATGTCGAAAAAATAAGTATATCGTCCATATACACCACGCAGATTTTATTTATAAAATCTCTCAAGATTGAGTTCATTAAGCGTTGAAAAGTTGCCGGGGCATTTTTAAGCCCAAATGGCATTCTCACGAATTCATAATGACCATTTGGCGTGGGGAAGGCTGTCTTTTTCGTGTCATTTTCGTTGACCAGTATCTGATGGAAGCCTTTCGCCAGGTCGACGGTTGTAAAGTATTGGGCTCTCCCAAGTTTGTCCAGAATATTTTCAATATTAGGGATCGGATATTTTTCTTAGGGACAATCCAAAGAGGGCTGTTATATAGAGAATTACTTTCTTTTATTATTCCATTTTTGAGCATTTCATTAATCTGTTTCGTAATCTCCTGTTCATGTATCTGTGGATATCGATAGATTTTCCAATAAATAGGTCTGTCTGTAGTTGTGATTATGTCATGTTTGACTTCGTTAGTATTAGTACTTCGCCTTCTCTAAACTAGTAGGATGTTGTGCCTAGAGACTAGCCACTAATTACGCTTTTTCATGGTATTCTTTCTGTTGAATAACACTTCAGATTGGATGACAATATATTAACACTAGGTTTACGAAGCGCGTCAATTTGACGCATTCACAATTTCACGTAGAAAAATTTGGAAATCGATTAGATTTATCTTCTACTAAACATACTTACTACTATCCATTAGCGAGACGAATATTTTTAAAAATTTATATTCTTTCCTTTCCAATAAATAAATTATTTATTTATTCTACAAAATGCTTTTTTTAAGGGGCGTCAAATTGCCGTAGCGATAGATATAGGTGCAGCGTGCCGTAGAGATAGATATATAAGAAATCTCAGTAAACCTAGTGTTAAGTGGAGATTGATCCGCACTCAATAATTCGAATGTGGTTTTTCAAATGGTTTTTCCACTATATCTCCGAAACGGCACATCTTACCGGAAATTTGCGGACACTTTTTGTTTAGAATTAAATAATCTACAATTTATTACTTAGAAATTTTGTGGTAAAATGAATAATTAAGAAGTTACAAAAATTAGTCACAATATTTTCTTTAAAGGATCTTTTTTGTTGTTTAAATATACTTCTGGTTGAAATTTCCAGACCATTTTCTCAGTTTTTGGTCTTTTGACCAAGAGCTACATTTTGAGATATGGCCCAAGTCTGTAGAGATTTCAGAGATGAAAGTAGGCTTCAGACGGACAGACGGACAGAGCCTCTGTATAAGCTTTTTTTTTTGAAAACGCTAAAAACAACCTTTTGTATGTTTTCAGCAAATTTTCTAACTTTATACTTTCTTGTGTGTTTAAATTTTTAAAAAGACTTGCATTTATGTTCTCGTATAACTCTGAATGTTCGAGCTGGTGGATTACTTCTTCATCATATGGACATTTATAAAGAAATTTCATTTTGTTTTTGTTTATTGTTAATGTGTCTTTACCCATGTCGATAATTGCGCCTAAAGGTTTTAACAAATTTTGGCCAATAATACCATCGAAATTTCATTATGAAATCTAGTTAATTTCCATGCCATATCGGCGTCTTCATTGAATTCAACAAGGAGGTTAGTTACGATTTCTTTATTAACAGATGTAGTTGAGTTGAAGGTTTTAAATCTAAGAGGGGTTCGCAGAAGTATTCTTTTATATTTTAATAATTTCTTTTTGTTGAGTAGAGTGGTAGAGGACATTTTATTTTATTATCATCGATTGTTAATTCTACTACCGGTAGATTGGTTTTGTGGGCATTCCCCGAAAATTTATTTCATTATCAAAATGGTCGACATCCATAGGTTGAGACTGAGTTCGTCTCGTTTGTTCTGAATTATTCCGATAATTATGTGGGCTTTGCCTTATTTGATTTGAGTAAGCTTGGTAATTAGGGTTTCTGAATCGGTTTGAATTCCAAGAATTATGTTGTCGGAAATTTTGAGAGCTACTTTGCCTGAATGTAGGCTGTTGGTGAGTATGGTAATTTTTGTTTAAGCGAATATTGACTTGGTTTCGAATATGATATATTTCTATCTTTTATCAATCCCGAACTTTCTAAAATATTGAATGCGTCACGTAGGGTAGTTATATTTCTACTTAAAATCACTGAACTTAAATGTGGATCTAAATTATCTAAAAAGGTTCTTAACCCGATTAAAAATAATTTCATGGTTAATTTCCTTACTAGCACGCACGAGTTAAGTTTTTTTATTTGATTTTTATAAAAAAAATAATAAATCCAAATTTAAAACACCAAAAGAAAATATATTTTTATTATTATAAAATTAACAGACTTTTAAAGAAACAACAATTATATTAAATGAATTTGGAAAATATGAATTTGAAAGAATCGAACCGATCTAATTGAAAGCAAAACTGTAAGTGAACATTAAATCAAGCATTAACTTATAAGAAGGTTACAATTGCAAAAAAATATGCTGACATAACAAAAATGAGTTCAAGAACTTTAAAGAGTTTAAAATCATGACATTGTGCAACGATGCATATTAAATTACAAAGGAAATCGTTCAGACTTATTTCTTAGAATTGATATTTAAAGAATTTCGCGTGTATACGGTTAATTGGGACATTATACATTAAGGGCATTGCACTGGACATGTAACTCCTTCCTCCTTAAGTGGGAACGACGGAAACAGGAACTGCGTCCTTGTGGTTGCTGTTGAAGGAGTTGGAACTTCTAAGTTGATGATTTGTCTCCTGGATTTACAAAGTTGGTACACGGCTAGGATGATGATTGCTAATCCGGTCATGGTGAACAAGCTTATCGTAATAGCGTCTCTTCTTTGGGTCTGGATCTGTAGTACTTCTATGGATTTGGAATTTTCAAAATTGTAGTTCTTTAATTTCTGAAAAGTGATATTTGGATTTGTTATTGAGAAATTTATTTTATTAAACAAGACAGGATGTATGTTGATTTCGTCCCAATATCTCTTAGGTTGTCCTTCGTAAGTTATTCCGTTGATTCGGACAGCACAGTTTTCGTAGTGGATAAGGGCCGTTCCTTTGATGACCTTAGGATTAAATCCGCAAGTAGAATTGATTGTTGTCTCTGGAGTATCAATAAGTAGAATGTGGTTCGGCTCTGGTTGGTAGATCCCTGAGGAGTCGTCTTCTTCGTGTAGTTCGCAATGCCCTGGGATGTTGTGGATGAGGTTACGGATGCAATCTGAATTCTTCGCAGGTCCTTGGAAACCTGACTTTTGGCAGTAGAATACCTGTTCTATCTGTGGGCATTTCTTGTCAAAATTTTGAATATCATTAGGGTTAAGGATAATATAGGGCTTGGTGGAAATTATTTTTGTTTTTTCTATTGGGATTGGTATCAAATAGAAAAATGAATAGGTTTCATTTGTGATTATTGGGATTTGGATGTTAAAAATGATATTGGTATGATTATAATAAGCCTGAACGCCTAATAGCTCATATATGTGCTCATCCGATTTTATTTCTATGGCTTGATTTTCAAAAATTTTATGAATTTGCGTTAATTCGCTCGGACTCAAAATTTGTTTAGAAATTACATTGAGTTTAGCTAGTGATATTGCTTCTGCAATGTTTGTTAAATGATCATTTAAAATGTCTATACTGTAGTTAATTTCGTTTAGGAATTGAATGTGCTGAAGAATGTGATTTCCTTGTCTAGTAAGATTATTGACCGATTCTTGAGTTCGTTTCAGATAATTTTCTATTGCTTCTTGCTGTAAATTTATGTGGTTGGTAATATTTTCAAATCTTTGGATCATTTTGTTGTTGATTGCTATTTCTTTATTTATTTCGGTTTTCATTATTGATTGGTTTGACGTTATTTCATCTATTACTTTATTTAACCGTGTGGAATCTTTAGCATCCATATTTCCGGTAATATATTTGATAACCGTACCTAAACCGTCTACTAAACCTCTTTTGTTTCTTACTCTCAATGGAAGCAAGGTGTCCAATTTCTGTTTAATTTCGCCTAATCTAATTCTTGCTACTCTAAATGTACTGTCTAGTCCGTTTATATTGTCGAATTTTAGTAATGAATTGTGTATTCTGTCAATACTTTGTCCGTATGTCTCCAGTCTAATAATGTGCAGTAAGTCATTGTGCGTTTGGATGCTCCTGGCTGTCCCTAATCTCAGGGGTAGGAGTCCTTGGTTGTTGCGGAGGTCGTGAATCTCCAGTCTCTGTCCGGTCGTCATTGTTATTCTGAAATTTAAGCTTTTTTCTTATTTTTGATTTGTGTAATTTTTGTTTTTTGGTGGTTATTATAGTTAATCTATTATTCTTTTTAATCCTATGTTTAGTAAAACGAGGGGTGACTTTGTTACGTCTATTTTCTTTCCTAAATATTAGTTCATTTTCTTTTAAATCTACAGGGTCTACTCTATCTTTATTTAATTTATCAATATTTCTACTTATTATTTTTTCTACCATTTCTTTAATCGATGGATATAATTCTTCTTTATATTGGTTGAGCTTTCTTAAATACTCGTGTTCATTACTAAATTTTACGTTATTATTAAATTTAAAGGTCCTACCATTGAATAATTCCTGTGGGGTTAATTTCGTTGCTGAGTGAATTGAGTTATTATAGGTAATTAATGCTTCAGTAAGTATATCATCGTGATCTAATTCGGAATTGTTTTCTTTACACTTATTAAGTATTATCCTATATATTTCTGTGAGTGTCGAATGAAATCTTTCGACTGGCGAATTGCTACTTGACTGTTGGAAGGAGGTAATATGTACCTTGATTTCGTATTGGTTACAGAAATCTCTATAAATACTACTGGTGAATTCTGCTCCTTGGTCAGATACAATTTTAGAAGCGATGCCGTGTAGGCTTATGAAGTGCTTAATAGCTTTAATTATGTTTAGACTATTTCGGGCGGTAAGTGTGTACGCGGATGCAAATTTTGAAAATTTATCAATAAGAGTTAGGATCTGTCTATTGTTGATACTGTATATATCTACGTGAAGAATATCTAAAGGTTTGGTGGGGGTTTCGGGTTTTTCATATTTGATTTTTGGTGGATTTCTGTCGTATTTGAGAAGTTGACAGTTGTCACAATTATTAATTATTTGAGATATCTTGTTAATCATATATGGGAAGTAGTATCTTCGTTTTAGATGAAGAAGTGTTTCATTGATTCCCCTATGATTATTTTTCTTGTGATAATCAGTGATGATTCTGTCTTGCTCATCATTTTCCACTATATCTTGTAAAATTTCCATGCATCTTATTAGTCTAAAGGTCTTAGCTTTTGAGAAAAACTTGGAGAAGATTTCTTGAACGATTTTAAACGTATCATCGTCAGCGTGTATTGCCGTAAGCCTATTTGGGGGTAAATGCTCTTTTAGTATTTCCAAGATTTTTCTTCTGAATAATTTGGAAGTCGGATGACTTTACGCTGTTTGTTTTTAAACGGTACTTGGATTGAAATCGGGGGACGTCTATTAGATTTTTCCAATATGACTTGGAGGGAAAATTCATTTAAAGGCCTCTCGGAAATGGGAATTCCGTCATCGAAATTCTCGATTGCTGAATGTACAGTCGAACTTGAACTAGGTTCTGCAACCTGTGAAGATGGTGATTCATTAATATTGACGTCTGCGTTCTTAGTGTCGAATTCATTTAAGTTAATGCGACTAAGGGCATCGGCGTTTCTATTGTTTTTCCCTTTTTTATATACAACCTCGTAATCGAACTCTTCGAGTTTGAGGCGCCAACGAACGAGTTTTCAGTTTGGGTCCTTTAAACTCATTAACCATAATAAGGGTTTATGGTCTGTCACTATTTTGAATTTGCGGCCAAATAAATACGGCCGAAAATATTTGGTGGCCCAAACAATGGCCAATAATTCTTTCTCGATAGTCGAGTAGTTTATTTCTGAATCGGACAATGTGCGACTCGCATAACTAATAGGTTTATCGCTACCAATGGGACCTTGCGATAATATAGCACCTATAGCGAAGTTACTGGCGTCCGTAGTTAGGACGAAAGGTTTCGAAAAATCAGGGTATTGTAAAAGGGGATCGTTCGTGAGGATGTTTTTGCATTCCTCGAAGGCTTTGACAAATTTATCTGTATGGACTACTGACTTTCCTTTCTTCAGACATTCGGTTAGTTTTGTCAGTCTTGCGAAGTCTTTTATAAATTTTCGGTAATAACCTACCATTCCAAGAAAAGACTTGATTTCTTTCTGAGTTCTGGGAATCGGAAAGTTTCTTATAGCGGATATTTTGTTAGGGTTTGGTTTAACTCCCTGGCTAGTGATAAGATGTCCTAAGAAGGCGATTTCCTTATGTAGGAATTCCGATTTATCAAGTTGGACTTTAAGATTTGCTTCGCGTAACTTGTTAAAGACTTTTCTTAAGCTTTCAAGGTGTTCTTGCAGGGATTTCGAGAATATGATAATATCGTCGAGGTAGACAAGACATATTTTGCCTTGGAGATCTCTCAAAATATTGTCCATCACACGTTGAAAGGTGGACTGCGCATTCTTGAGACCAAATGGCATGCGGACATATTCAAAATGTCCTCCATCGACGGTGAATGCTGTCTTTTTTGAATCTTTAGGTTCCATTTCTATTTGATGGAAGCCGCTTTTCAGATCAAGGGTAGAAAAATACATGCATCTGCCTAGCTTGTCCAATATATCCGTGATATTGGGGAGTGGGTAGCGATCGCTTATAGTCTTCTCGTTGAGTTTTCTATAATCGATTACTAAACGCCATTTCTGTTTGCCACTGGCGTCCGTTTTCTTGGGCACAATCCAGATTGGTGAACTCCATGGGGAGAAACCTTGATCAAGCATTTCATCTATTTGCATATTTACTTCATTTTTGTGTATATGCGGATACCGGTAAGATTTAGTATAGATGGGTACCTCGTCTGTTGTAGGTATTGAGTGTGAACGTTAAGTTCTGACCATCTTTATAGAAGATGTCATCGTATTCTCTGCAGACTTGAAGAATCGCTTTCTTTTCTTCAGAGTTAAGGTGGTCCGTCCGAATATTATTCACAACGTTGACGGTTGAATGTTCATAAGAGGGTGAGTCTTGACAATGGGGATATTCGAAGTTAAAGTTGTTTATTTCGTGAATTTCTGTAGAAGAAATTCTGGTCACCTTTAGGGGTTGCTCTAAGAAGAGTAATTGCTCTTGGTTAGTTTGGTTAACTACTTCCATAATGCTGTACCAATTGTCTGCTGAGTAAATGCCTTCGGGTATATAGAAACCTGGTTTTATTTCGGTACACTTTGTATAAATATTACCGCTTCTACTATCAACAGGAAATTTAACTATGAATTTAGAATTTGGTGGGACTAAATATTTTTGTGACATAAGATTTGGTTTGAGTAAAAGTGGAATGACTGAATTATCTGTTTCAAGGACTTTATATTTTAAGTTAACATTTGACTCGAGTTTTGTTAGAGCATCAAATCCTAGCAAACCATCGAAATATCCATGGAATTTAAAAATTAAGAAGGTTAACTCGCCTGGTTGGTTAAATTCGAAAAAAGTTGGAATAGTGATTTTCTTATTTAGAATATGTTTATCTAAAATGGTATTAATTACGATAGGGTTGGTTTCTACGAGATCTTCGGGTCGTACAAACTCTGGACTTATGAAGGATGATGAGGAACCTGTATCTACTAAGAATTTTAAATGTCTACCAAAAGGGATGATGTCTCGTTCTTCTTATCTGCATAGTGCAGGATAAGATTTTGTTTTATTTGGTCCCAGTCCAATGGTGTCCCGTACATATTTAACACTTCATTGGCTGGTCCCACGATTTTGTTTCTAATAGCGCGGAGTAATAATTTTTGGTACGGTGTTCCTTCAGCTACCGCGATAAGAAGCAAAATTTCTTCCACATTGTTAATAAAGTCAAATAACATTCTAGGATTTCCCTCAAAAGGAGGTAAATCCTTTATCGCGTCAGGTACACGTAAAGAGTTCACTAAATCAGTGGGTGTCATAATTCGGGCTCCAGAATTACTTGCGTTATTATCAACCATTTTCACGTTATTTAATTGATCGGAAGAATTCGAAAATATCAACGAAATTGATTCTAATTCTGAATCTTTTGAATTTAAATTATTTGGTACACTCTGACTCGCACTCAAATTGTCACTATTACCGAAAACGAAATCACTTTCTTCGTTTTCACAAATTGTTTGAAGCGAAAAAAATTTTTAAATATTTGTAAAATAAGGTTCCGCTCTGGACCTTTTATTTTTAGGCATTAAATGATAATAATATATATTTAAATGATAATAAGGAAAATAAAATGATGATAAGGAAAATAAAGGAGATATTCAAAAGTTGACTTACAGTAATGCAATCAGGATTTTGTGCATCTTCAAAGTTCTAGTAGATTCTTTGGGTTTTTCCTCCCACGATGTCCTTTCGTTGCTTCGACCGCCTGGTGTGGGTTTGTCTTCAACAATGTTCCCTCGCTGGACCACAACACTTTTTTTCCACTTAGAATGAATAGTCACTCTTATTTAATTCGCGTCACTTCATACCGGTTAATTGGGACATTATACATTAAGAGCATTGCACTGGACATGTAACTCACGCGCCCGCAGCTAGCACGCATAGCGAACAAACAGGCACGCCACAAAAGTACGTACTCTCCCGCCACAGGCACGCACGCTCCCGCCACAGGGATACACGCTCCCGCCACTGGCACGAAAATCTACAAATTTGTTCGCTAGAGGGATGCACTCTCCCGCCACAGGTATCCACTCTCCCGCCACACGCACGAAAATCTCAAAATGTGCCTGATGACGACTTTACATACATATATAATACTCTTCTCCATCTTTTTTAAGAGGCGTAGAATTTTTATTCTAGGAAAAATTTTTTTTTTCTTTCATTTTAAATTTGAGTTTCGTGCGTACCAGCTGCATGCTAGCTGCGGGCTAGTGTTATTTTCACTCAGGCGTGCATGCTAGCTGCGGGCGCCGTGCGGACTAGTGCATGCCAGCTGCGTGCTAGCTGCGGGCGAATTTCATTTTTACTCGTGATTTATAATATTCGTGCGTACCAGCTGCATGCTAGCTGCGGGCTAGTCTTCAGGCGTGCATGCTAGCTGCGGGCGCCGTGCGGGCTAGTGCATGCCAGCTGCGTGCTAGCTGCGGGCGAATTTCATTTTTAATCGGGAATATAATTGATTCGTTTGATTTTGGGGAAAATTCCATTGGTTTATTAGAGTCATATTCGAACTTTTCGTTAAGCCTAGCTAATATAGATCTCAAACTAATAAAATAATTTCTTACATTAAAATTCCTTAAGGATATGGCCTGATGGTAGAGTTGGTGGTAAGTTTCCCTGACTCCAAAATTGTTGATCAGTTCGGCTTTGATTTCATCCCATGTTACTTCCGTTCCCAAGGTTCTTATAACATCCAGCGCTGGTCCTTGTATTTTATTGATGATGGTTCTCGAGAAAACGTATTGTTTGACCAGTGGTTGATTGTCAAATAATGGGAGGATGATGACAACTTCTCTCAGAAATGAACTTAAGGCATAAGTTCCATCTCCATTAAATTCCTTAATTCGTTGGGCTTCCTTCCTGAGCTCGGTCGTGGAAAATGCAAATGGTGAAGCTTCTGTTACCATGTTTTGTTTGTTTTTTTTTTTTTTTTTAATTCTTTAGCTTTTTTGTTATTATTTTTTTTCATAAACTTATATATATATTTTTTTTTTATTTTTTAAGCACCACTTTGCTTTTATATAATATCTTTTTTTTTCTTCGCTATTATTATTTAGTAATAAAATGCTTTTATTTTTAATCAAAAAAAAAATTTCTTCTTCACTTTATTTTCTCGCTTTCAATATAAATTTTCTTATTCCCCACTCTCAGTAATTAACATTATTTATATTATCGATACCACAAATTTTTATTATTATTGCTTTCCTTTTATCCTCAATCTTCAAAAAGAGGTCAACAAAAAACTGAACTTTTTTTTATTAAAAATTTGCTCGATTACTGAATCGATCCACTATTACACAAAGAAGAAATCCGTATTTCCGTATGCCGATTACTTTAGTAAAGACATTCTACTCGACTGCGCCAATTACGTTTATTTTTATTTTTGTTAAACGAATTTGTAATTAACAAAAGAAATAAAACGAATAATTATATTAATTTTAATTAATATACTTTTATTTAAACTATGAAAACGATCTCAAGATCGCGACGGTTACTTTCACAGTAAATGCTTACAGTAAGCTTTTTAATTTCGAACTTAAAATAAATGCACTTCAAGCATCTTCATAATTCACAGCGAAGTTTTGTAGCAGCGTCATGTTACATTTTGCTTCTGAGAATTATTAAATGTTGTAACTAAAGAGCTGTGTAGACGCTGATGCTACGGAACGTCGCTGGGAATCATTTTCATGTTGGCATGTTGACGTAACTCGCGTGTAAAAATGTCCCGCACAATGTCCCGCACACAAAAAAAATCATATCTCCGCCCCCATACATGTTAGGGGGGTGGTTAATGGCTCAAAATTTTCGTTTATTTATCCTCTACACGGGAAAATACATTCATTCACCTTTTTGGAAATTGAATCGTAGTTTCGGGAGATTCTTCTAGTTGCATTGTTGGCGGACATTTTGGAATGGAGTTGCTAGTTATTTTAATTATACTATTATTTTTTTCGTTTTTGCTTTTATAATGTTTGCTACATTTTAACATCTTATAAATTATAAAAATTACAATACTTGAAATTGCTATATATAACATTATAGAATGTGCTGATAGATATTTTATCAAAAGAGGATGCCGTTGTGCATCTTCTATTCTTTGATTTATCTTGTCTAGATTATGAGAAGCTATTTTTAAACTATCTAAATTAATGTTATCCAAAGAGACCGGAGAGAGCTGAAGATATTCATGCATAAAATTTAGTTTCTTTTCAATACAACAATCATCTTCAATAATGTTTATGCCTGGTATAACCGATTGAAATTCTGTTGTAACTATGTAATTTGGCACTAATCGATTGGAATTTACATAAGCTTCACATTTATTGCCGATGGTGAGCAAACTGGTTCCCAAGATGTTTTTATCTACTATCCCTTCCGTTTTTTCACATAAAATCGTTAACGGTTTTTCTCTTGTAGTGACCAAGACCCACTTATTAAATTTCAGGGGATGAATTATCTCAATGTCACTATATAAGAATCTAGTGTTGCAATTTTTTGGAATTGTTTTCATGTTCATCATGAACAAATTGATTTCACCAACATTACTTTGGCTTGTCCGATATAAAATTTTATTTTTACATAGATAATGTTCATTGATGAGTGTTCTACAATCATTAATATCGGGAATAGCAGCGTAAGTCATATGGTTGTTGGATATAGCGAAATAATTAAAACTTGGGTGTATATATGCGTAGGTGTTGCTTGAAGTAGAATGAGGAATCGGTAAAGGAAGTAAATGATATAACTTGTAAAATCTATCCTCAGATAGTGGGAGATTAATTACGAAAACTAATTTTAAGTTCTTTAGGTAGACTTGAAGATCTACAATATTGAGTAAGGTGTGTGCATTTGCTAAATTGCAAGGCACTGGAAAGCTTAATCCCTTGGGTATAGATTGAATATTATTAGTCAATTCCATGATAAGCTGAATAGGTGTAATGACCATCGGATGTAATATATTTTTCTTTGCAAAAAGGATAGCATTAATTAAATTATCAATTTCTTCGCTGATTTCATTAGTGAAGTAGTTTAATAATCCAATATGCTGTGTAGCAATTTCATTCATTCCCATAATATCTATTTCACTATTTAAGGTTTCACTGTATTTATTAATTTTCCTAAGATTCTCATTGAGACTATTCTCATGAAACTTTAATTTACTAACAGTTTCATTGAAATTTGCAATCGTAGTTTTCATAACTTGTACCTGATCCTTCATTAAATTCAGACTGGCTTGCTCATCTTCTGCAACCTTATTAATCGCATTTTCGAAATATTCAGCATCATCTGAGTCAAGAGTACCGAAAACTGTTCTAAAAGCATGACCTATTCCGTTGAACCATCCTCCTGTTGCTCTTTTATTTTTGTTATTCCCCATCAAGTTTTCCAGAGATTCTAATTTAGTACCAAGAATAGGTATTTGTACTTCTATTAGATTTAATGACTGCTTACAATAATACGTGTCTGAACTGCTATTTACTTTATTACAAATACTTATAGATTTTTGATAAACGTTCCGAACTATAGTATTTTTATTTTCTCCATGTAAACTGATAAGTTGAGGTAAGTAACGACCTTCCAAGTAGAGCTGCCGAATTTTGCGTATCCGATATTTTCATAATAATAATAATAGAGTTTCCCTTCTTATGCAGAAGGCGCACTTCTCAGCTGGGCTGAGAAACATTTACCACGACCACGTGGGCTCGGCTGAGACATGCAAACATATAAAAATAAATAGAAGTAAAAAACATAAAAGATCAGAAACATCAAACAGAGAAGCATGCAAAACTAAAAAGGGGAGTGGGGCACGCAGAGACTCACGCCACATTGAGAAGGGTCTTTTTAAGGACAACTTCACTAGTTAGCAAGCTAAACACATTCCTATTGTTGTTAGTATTTATAAGCATGCGATTAACGGGTTCGAACATGCCATAATTGGTGTTAGAGGAATTAATGTGCAAGAGAGGTTCACCTCTCAGGTTGTAGTTATTCACTCTAAATGACGCGCGGCTTCTGAAGAAACCAGAGTCCACCTTGTCATTCATCAGTCGATGAACGAATATAACGTCAGCGACCTCACGGCGCTTATGGAGAGAGCTCAAGTTGAGCAATTTAAGTCTGTTCTCATAAGGCGGAAGAGCAAGTGGGTCATCCCACGGGAGGTGGCTGAGTGCAAACCGGACGAACTTCCTTTTCAAAATAGATTCCGCTATTGTTTCCTAATCGCTCCAGACTATTTGAGATGTTGAAGTTGGAATGAAGAATCTGAAAAGATTAAATTAGTTGATAGGTTTTATTCGGTTCCTATGTACTTTTATGTCTTTTCCTTTTATTTTTAAAGTTATATTTTGATTGTTATGTACTTTCACTATTTCGAATGGTCCATCATAGTTTGGACCTAACTTTTTACCTAGTCTTGCACCGTTATTTATACATTTGACCAAGTACATAATCTGGATTGTTTATTTTCTTATCGTATCTCTCTTTGGAATTTATTTTCGATTGTATGATATTTTCTCTAGCAATCTTTTGAGAAGTGAGTAGTCTGAGTTTTAATTGGTCTATATAATTTTCATAGGTATACTTAAATTCTGGTTCCTAATATAAGGAGCTTGGTAATTTCGGTTTATATCCAAAAAGTAGTTCAAAAGGAGAGAACTTAGTTGTATTGTGTATGGCTGTATTATAAGAGAATATGCGCGAGACGCCGAAAATAATAAAATTTTTAAATATTATTTTCAAATCTCTAAAAAATGCTGTAAAAGGATAGGTCTCTGATAAAAACGCAGGAGTGGTTTAAAATTCAAATATAATTTCTTCTAAATATTATAAAAGCTAATTAAATCTATTTAAATTCTAGTTTTAACTAAATACTTTAAAAAATGTAAATGCAAATTTGTTTTATTTATTTGACTGAAGGTCAATTTAAAATTATCTTAAAACAAATCCGGATAATTCCTGGATATCTGTAATTAGATAATAATTATTATTTGTCCAAAGATTTTATAATAGTCAAAGCTCGGAGGTACTCTAAACTTTTGGGAAGATTTCCCTTGAAATATACGCCGCTACAATCACTTGGCGTTCAATCACCGCAATAAGTGCCGTGCAATACTTGCTTCTTGCAAAAAGTGCTCTTTGAGCTTAAACTTGGCCACTATTGCTTAGTGAAATCAATAAAATATTAATTTTGGTCTTATTAACCACTTAAATGCATAAAAGAACCTTCTGCGAGCTTTTGTCTGGTTTTTGGTTCCACTCAAAGGTAATTTCACATTCACCTGTGTTTGGAGCCTTCAATATACATGTAAACTACTTTGGGATGTTTGAGGTATATAGTCACCTTCAAAAATCCCTATTTAGGTTTAATTTTTGTATAATTATATTTTTGTTATGAAAATGCGACAAGGACTTTCAAAGTACATAAAACCTTTGAAATTCCCTGTTTAAAACACGTAGGGATATATGAATTATTTCCCTATTTTTGGTATAGATCTAATACCTATTACCAATACCCAAACCAATTAATTCTTACTATAAACTAACCCCCGAACCGACGGTGAAACCAATCGGTTATCTAAAGCCCTAACTTGGCGACTAATGCCTGCCAAAGTGTTTGATGTTAGACGGTAAATTACCTATCTAATTCCTGAAAAAAAAAATAAATTTATTTTATTAAAATGAGACGGTCAAAATGCCTGCCTCTACTCTGCGACGGCCAATGCCTGTCTGATTGAAATGTGTTACGATGAGAACTTGCTTACTTGGACGGAATGTGAAACTTTAAAAGGCAAGTTCGTGCTGCTGCTGTGAACTTTATAGATCAGACGCATCCGATCGAAAGCTTAAAGCTGGGGGGGAGAAAGCTGTTATACACGTTTAAAGTCGTATAACTTTTGAGTTTAGACCAAATTGTTTTATTCTGATCTCACCCCAGCTTTAAGCTTTTGAGCTTTCTGTTGAAAATTGACATTTCTACATGTCGTAATAAAATTGGGTAAGTAATATTTGTTTAGTTTTGAATATTTTTTGAATATATTTTTTTGACATTATTAATTATTTATTTATTTATTTTTAGATATTGAGCCCTACTCTTTTTGGTTGAAGGCACTTAGCTCAGGTGCCTTCCAGGTAAAGATTTATTATATTTGTTGTTGATCAATTTTTAACCATTTTCTATTTCCAGGTACTTTCGTTTTTTTTTTTTTTTTTTTTAATTAGTAGTTAGTTTAAATTTTATTTAGATGTAGGTTTATTTTAAGTTTTATTAGTTTAATTTAGTTTTAGAAATGTATTTTATATTTTATAGGATTAATATATGGCAAGTTATTTTATTAGTGATTTTTCTGTTTGTTTACGTTTACTTGTTTGTATTGTATTGTGTTGTGTTTTAGGTTTTGGTCGAAGATGCCTGTTACGCGCTGCTGCGCCGTAACAGTATCCAGTCATCCCAATTGTTAAGACTAGAATTTAAATAGTTCCTTTAATATTGAATGTGATCTTTCGAGTGCTCCATTACTTTGAGGGTGGAAAGCGGTTGTATGGAGTTGCTTTATGTGCAGTAATTTTGAGAATTCTTTCAGTAAATTTGAGGTAAACTCAGCTCCTTGGTCAGAAAGGATTGAATTTGGAATACCGAAATGGCTAACGAATTGCAGTAAGGTTTCGGCTATTGTTACAGCCTCATGGTTTGGTACCGAATATGCAAGCGAAAACTTGGTTAGATCATCCTGCATCGTTACGATGAAGCGATTACCATTTTCAGTTAGTGGCAAGGGATCGACTACATCTAAGCAAAGTTTTTCGAATGGTTGAGAAGCAGTCGATGTTATTTCCATTGGAGCTTTGTATGTCTTTCTTATTGTTTTATTTTTTTGGCAAGATTCGCAAGATTTTACATACCTTTTTATATCCTTTTTCATTTTCGGCCAATGGAACATAGACTTGATCCTATTATATGTTCTATGAAAACCTCCATGTCCAGATATCGGATCGTCATGGTTTTCTGAAGGAGTGGTGATTTTTCCAAAATGGATTACTATTTTAATTTTTGTGTTTCGGAATATGTATTGGATCATATTTTTCAATTTTGTGTACTTGAGTTGGTTAATGGGGTCTTCGAAATTTGACATTGATATACAATTAACTCTATCTTTTACTAATTGAATTTTTAGATTTTGAAGTACATAAAATATATCTTGATAAAGTGGTTTTTGCCAATAATTTTGTTTTATGAAGCAGTGATAAATATTTTTCTGTGTATTTTTATTGATTGGCAAGCGTTTTGTATATTTTCTTTATTGTTGGATAGGTCTAATAATTCCGAGCAAAATTTATTATTTTCGTGTAAGTCTACACTAGTTATGTAAGCGTGATTTAACTAAATGAGAATCCTCTTCCGTAAATTCATAAACATTTGGAGTAAGAGAGTTGTAATAGAACTTTATGTAGTCCTCCTGCATTGGAGTTTATCCTTCCTTCTTTATAGATCACTTCGTAATCGTATTCTTCTAGCTTGAGGCGCCAGCGAACCAGCTTAGATCCAGGGTCTTTACAGTTAAATAGCCAGACTAGTGGTCTGTGATCCGTTACCAGTTTAAATTTGCGACCATAAATATATGGGCGAAAATGATTAACGGCCCATATTATGGCAAGTAACTCTCTCTCGATGGTGCTATAGTTAGACTCGACTCTATTAAGCGTGCGAGATGCGAAAGCTATTGGTAGGTCCTTACCTATGGATCCTTGAGAGAGGACAGCACCAATGGCATAGTTTGAAACATCGGTAGTGATGAGGAATTCTTTAGTAAAATCTGGGTATATTAGGATTGGTTCTTGCATCAATTTATTTCTAAGAGTTGTAAAAGCTTCTTGTTCAAAATTCCATTCAAATTTTACTCCCTTTTTTAGAAGTGCAGTAAGTGGCTTGGATATTTTACTGAAATCTTGTATAAATCGCCTATAATATCCGACTAAACCGAGGAAAGACTTGATTTTCTTTGCGGAATTAGGACGAAGGAATTCGTTAATAATCTCTATTTTGTCTGGGTTTGGTTTGACTCCATCACTTGAAATAACGTGGCCCAGGTATGCGACCTCTTTCCTAAGAAATTCCCATTTGTCAGGTTGAAGTTTGAGATTATTTGTTTCGAGCCGCTCAAAAACCTTGGTCAACTTTTCTTCGAAACACGGGTGGAAGTTAACCCATAAAGGACTGAGTTCATCAGCCGTTGAAAGGTGGCGGGAGCGTTCTTAAGCCCGAACGGCATTCTATTATATTCATAATGTCCAAGAGGGGTCGAAAATGCAGTTTTACATTTATCCTCATCAGACATCTCGATCTGGTGAAATCCTGATGCGAGGTCAAGTGTTGTGAAATACTTACTATGACCAAGTTGGTCAAGAATTTCACTGATATTTGGGAGAGGAAAAGAATCACCGACGGTTACATTATTTAATTTGCGATAATCAATGACAATCCTCCATTTTTGTTTTCCGGGGGCGTCGGACTTTTTGGGAACTACCCAAAGAGGAGAAGACCACGGAGAAGTGGATGGTTTGATAATGTTTTGATCAAACATTTGATCTATTTGTTTATTAACTTCCTCTTTATAGCATTCGGGATACCGATAAGTTTTGCTTGCTATTGGTGGTGTATTACCAGTATTAATTGAATGTTTTAGGTTAGAAGTTGACGTTAAGGCGTCACATTCAAGGAAAAAGAGTTCATTGAATTTAGTGCAGATCTTGATTATACTTTCTTTTTCTTCCGGGTTAAGATGATCCATTCTAATTTGAGCCTTATGCAGTTCATTACGATTAACATTTAAATTAGAACTAGTTTTGAATTGAAATATTTCTTGAGGAATTGGTAAAAGGGTGACTTTTGCACTTGTAATGAGAACCTTGTTTTCATTAGTATTTATTACTGTAGCGACCTTCTAGAACTTCTAGATTTGGTATGATCCCTTCCTTGATTTGAGGATTAAGAACTTCCAGTTCTATTAATGTTTCAGATCTAGCTTGTAAGAGAGTTTCTTGATAAGGATTACTTTGGAAAAAGGGAATGGAAATTGATTGATTTTTGCCCATTCTGAGAACAAGCAGGTGGGTTTTGTAATCTATTGCTGACTTAGGAAGTCATCTCCTAAAATTCCATCATGTGGAATATTTGAATCAGATGTGATTATATGAAACTTATGGGTAAAAGTTTTGTTGTGAGCTTGAAAATTTAAATAACAGTAACCTATGGTTTTAATGGGATTAGTATTTTCGTTGATGCCGTGAAGAGTCAAGATTTGATCATCGTAGTATAGTGTTCTAGGTTTTAATGAAGTTGATTTAATTATGGAAATGCTGGCTCCACTGTCTATCAGAAGTTTAAGTGGATCCGAATTGGCTTGGTTACATGTTACTTTTGCGAATATCGTACTTGAAATATTCAACACTACTGTGTGATGGTTGCAGCGAAATGATTCAACTCTCGGGGAGCTGCTGCAGATGCATCGAGAGTCTGAGAGTTTCCCTGAGTTGAAGATATTCTAGAATTCATGCGAGAGGATTGGAAATTTCGAGAATTATATTTAAAATTATTATTTTTATTTTGATTTGCGAACATTCTTTTCCTGCACTCCTGCACTGATATGTCGTGCCCCTTATTTTTGCAGTAATTGCAGAATTTAGTACTCGTGGAATTTAATACAATTCTTTGATCACTATCTTTGATTTTGTTTTGTGAACTCGAATTTAATTTTCTATAGCAATTTTGTGTGTTATGACCCGATTTTTTACAGGTTTGACAAAACTTATCCTTTTGTCTTTATTTGTTAATGAGAAGTGATACCTTTTCTTCCTCTAAGGCGGTATTGAATGCTTCGTTTAATGATTTTATTTCTCTTGCTCGCAAGATCTGACTTATTTCGGGTTGAACATTTAGGACAAAAGTATGAAGAGTGAGATCGTTCATTGCTGCCAAACGACCAAGTAATTCTTCTATTGGGTGATTACCTTGCTGTACGGAAGTAAGCACTCTTTTTAAAGCACTTTCTATACGGAACATAAATTGAGAAATTGTTTCAGAACTTGATTGTTTGCAACTTAATAAATCCATTAGCAGGTGACCATGGTGTTTCTTATCCGAGTACATATTTTTTAAATACTCCTTAAGAGATTCCCAAGTTCGGAATACATGGTTGGCACAAGCGGCTTCAGCCTTGCCACTCAGCTAAGGTTCGTGTATAAGCTAATAAAACAACTTGCTGTTCTTCATTATCGAGAGAAAAAGCAGAGTCACAATTATTTAAAAACGGAATTAATTTATCACGATCACCATCAAATGATTTTATAAATTTAAATAATGTGTTTAAATCTAAAGGATTAGAGTCTCGGAAAACACCTGAAGTTCTTGGATTGATAGGAACAAAAGATGTGCCTGGATCACTACAATCGTGAAGATTTGTTTTGATGGAACCACTCGCACCCATTTGTTGCGGATTACTTTCATCATCATCATCTTCAGCTTTCTCACTTGGTCCTTGACTTCTTGTCTGTATTGGCATATTTATTGTTTTTATTTATTTATTTTTTTATTTATTGCACAATATGAAATTAACCCTAACTCTTAACTACAAAAACACTTTTGTCTAATCAGCGGAACTTAGCAAATACAATTTTTTTTTTTGTTACCTATCGCATATAATTACTGAAATTCACTAGCTACAGTTATAATTATAATAAGTACACACAGAAAAATTTTGGGTTAATTTTTAATAAAAATGGTATTACATATATGACCGAATCTTTTTTTTATTACATTTTAAGTTTTCCCAAAGATTAGATTTGCAGTTTAAGCATCCGAAGAATTAGAATTTAATATTTTAAAATAATACATTTTAGTCGAAATTTGGGAGTATATTCTAAGCTTAAAAAGTGTTCATTCTAATGTGAATATAACTTAAATTTTATCCCTAGGTATATTAGCTGCATTAGCTCCAAAATTTATCAAATTTCAATGAGTTGCACACATAGAAAATGCTAAAACTAAACCAGATTTTCGGTTAAAGTTTTGATGATTTATTGATAGTACGGCTCAGTACAAAATCTTTCTGATCCAGATCCTGATCCAGATGGGTGAAAAAATACAGCTGAAAATAAATTTTACATGCAAGAAATTAAAGACAAGATAAGCGCGTAAGCGGTTTATTTATGAGATGTTTGAAATTCACAAAAACATTTGTCTTTTATAATATATAGTTTATCGTTTTTTCTTGATAATTTTTTTTCAAAATTATTTTTAATTTTTAGATCATACAAATTAATACACGAGTAAGTTGTTGTTGGCTGTAATTCGTAAGAGTTATGAAAATCATCAAATGTATGTTCATACATCTTTAATAAAAAAAAAATATCTTCAGATACTTCCAAAATAGTTTCTATTTCAAAAAAATGCCCATTGTAAAAAATAAAAAAATTTGGTTTATATAAAAATATGTATTCTATCCATTTAACAATATATATTGTGCATTCTTTCTTGTCAATAGTTAATGTATATTTTTTTAAATCAATTTCAGAACAAACTTTTTTTTCCCCCTTTAATACCGGAAAATTTAGAACTGTTAAATTTGCCGAAATATTTTGTTGATGTTTATCTGCTAATGTTTTGCAAATATTTTTATAATTATTTGTTTGTTCGGCAAACGTAGTGAAAACTTTGTGCTTGGCTTCATAACGTATGCAATTATAAAGGCGTGGTGGACCAAGTTTTTTTATTATAGATGGGTAATGCGTTAAGATGTGATGTTTAGGAATTAAATGGCATTGAAAACATGTTTTTAAACACAACAAGTGTTTTTCAATTAAATCTTCCAAGTTTTCCACATCCTTGAAAGTAATTGTATAAGAGAAAACTATAGTCATTATTTTGAGAAGTGTTTCAAAGCACGACCATATATCAGAATGATTACTGGAGAAAATGTCTCCAAATATAAAAGGCATATGTGTCATCAAACAATTCAGCTGAGATGCGTTTTGCCCAAGATTGGCTCTATTTAAATTTATCGTTGATGGTCTATTACTTGTTTCAAGTAAGCCAAAGTTATAGAAAAATATTCGGTTATTAATATCTTCTAGTTTTAAAGTAGTGTTTTTAATAAGGTATTCGAACGTTAATTTCAACAGAAATGGAATTAACCCCTCTAAAATATCATGCATGGTATCAACAGCGGCATCTTTAAAAATGTTAAAATAAGTCAAGTCATTTAATATACAGTAATTCTTTATTCCTTTACTAGCAATATGATCGACTGCCTGGAAGCAATGCGAATTCAAATAACTAACAGTATTGTTGTAACTATTAATGTTACGCAGTTTTTCTGGAATTTCTTTGGTTGTAGTTTGAACCTCTTCTTTGGATATCTCACAAAATCTGCAGAAGAATGTGGCGGAAAAAGAACTTACAAAGCCAAAGATTTGATTCATTCCTAAATTATCGCCAATAAACGATATGACACATCCTTTTACTGTATCCCCGGTACAAATTTTAATACCCTCTACTTCAAGAGCTTTTAATTCATTTACAAGTGGCGTTAAAATTTTGTTAAATGAACAAGATTTTAAGTCTTCAGAATGAAAGAGTACTACAAGATATATGTTGTCTAGCTTTGAAATATATTCAGTTGGAATGTTCATTATTCGAAAGTAAATTGCCCCAATTTTGTGGACGCCTGCTTTACTTCCCAATGGGTTACAAATTTCAAATTCATCAAAGAAAAATTGAAGCCAAAGCACATTTTCGCAGTTTATGAAAAGTTCATTATTTTTAAAATTATTTGCACAACAGTAGTTTTCTAATTTTCCTTCAATGCAATTATGTTTTATTGGATTAAAATATTTATCTCTGAAATTTTGATTAGAAAACATCGATTTTATTGTGTCTTTTACGGGCACATACTGGAAAGTTGATGATATTTTTGACTGAACAGAAAAATGATTCACATTATTATATTTTTGTTCAAAGCGTGTACCAATACACATTTCTAAAGGAGTAACATAGTTTGGCATATTTTTAAGAATTTTCTCCCGTTTGTATTTCGAAGTAATTTTTTTTATTTTATTTTCAGTGTGTATATGAGACAAAGAAATTATTTCTGTAAAAAGTTTTCTTTGATTTTTGTCAGTAATGCATTGGTTTAAATTGTTATTTAAAGTATTTTCGTATTCGGATATAAATTCTATAAATAATTCACAAATGTTGTTGACATTTTTATGTGTTAAGTTAAAATTATTTAGTGATTTCAGCAATTTCGAATAGAAGTTTTCAGAGAGATCACTGTTTCCTAAACTTGTATTTTTATTATTGTGATTTGAAAAATCTGTTGAAATTCTAGTTGCATCAAATTTTGAAAAATTTTCATTTGAAGAATTATTATTAATAGTTTCACTACTTTCCTCCTCTAACTGTGAATTCTCGATGTCCATATTAATAATATTATTTTTCTCCTCTTCATTTTCTATCGTTTCAGATTTCTTAAATTTACATTTTAATGCATGCCTTCTTAAGCCACTAAAAGTAGCAAATGTATGTGTGCAAAATTTTGAATTGACACATTTTAAAGTTAACATAGCACCTTCCTGCAACTTATGAATTTTTCTCAAATGATATATTATGTTTGAGAGTTTTAAGTAAGTACTTTTACATAAATAACATTTAAAATTCTGCATATTTGAATTCTGATTGATATTAACCTGTAGTATTTGAAGTTAATCTGTGGTAAATTTCTTGAGATCGTTTAGATGGTTTATTTATGTTATTTTTATAACCAAAACTTTCGAAAAATATTAAGAAGTGTTTAAGGGATTTGCTATAATGCAAGTCAAAAACGTAGTGGATTTTATAAAACAAATCAAAAATTTCCTTAAAAGTAAAATTTGTAGGTATGTTTATTAGTTTACCCTGGACAACAATGTAGAATTGCTCTATTGCTGCTCTGTTTGGTCCTCTTGCCAATATAAAGGGATAAATATTAGTAAAATTGTTTTCGTCCCCAAGATTATCCTGAAAGTGTTTTGATTTAAAATCTAATTGTTATGTTATTGTCTTATTTCATTTACCTTTGTGAAGTATATGAAACTGTCTACTTGTTGAGGAAAGGTAGAACGATTTTTGGATAATTTTCCCGATGGAGTTTCTGGCAAAAGTTTCAATAAACAAAAAAATGTTAATATTGATCTTGCCCAGTTTGGTTCCGCCAATATTAAATCAGTTTCCTTGTAGCCGAAAGACTTTGCGACATCAAATATGTTGTTATAAAGGGTTTCAAAAAAGGTATTCAATTCATGAGAAAATTGTTCAGTATTCGGCCAGCGTAGATCGTATTCAAAAAGAATCTGTAAATAACCAAAAGCTCTATGAATTTAAGTACTGCAGTTGATATACAAATAATTTACCAATGTGGGATCCACAAAGAAAAAGGGAAATGTTTCTTGTAAATCTACACTAGGTTTTAAAAGCAAGTTCCTCCTGATATCAAGGGTTGAAATTAATTTTTGCTTTATTCTGTCATTTTGAGCAGGTGCCACCGCATATTTTAGAAAAATCAAATCGTCTTCTTCGCTTCCGAAAGAGTCTCCTTCTGCGTCACTTGAACAAGACAACTTCTGTTTTTTATACGTCCCCTCCTCTTTTTCAATTGCTCTCTTTTTTGACTGCTCGTTTTTTAATTTAGTAATCAAATATCCCTCTTTTCCATCAAAAAAAAGTCCTATTAATTGAAATTTTGGTAAATATTATGAATGTTTAAAACTTGGAATTAGGCGAAGGTAAAATGCACGCCGAGCTAAACTAAACATTTCTAAGGTTTTCTAAGGAACTTATTTACCGTGTAAAAAAAGAATTAGGTGTAATATATATATTATATTAATGAAAAAAAAAATATTATAATAGAGTTCTAGTTGACTATCGTTTCTAAAACTCAGGCCTGGCGGCTAAAATTTTTAAATTAATACCTACAATTCCACCCAATTTGCTATCCTTTGTTTTATAAGCTGGAAAAAGTTTTATACATGCATGGGCTACAGCAGTTTTTTCTTCTTTATTAGGATAGAGTCCAAAATTTTCCTCCATAAAAGCTACCGCAAGGCTAACAAACTTTCTCCTTGCTTTATCTGTTAAAGCTGAATTATTTTCATATTCGCTTAGTATATAAGAATTATTTTTAATAATGAATGATTTAAGAGCCTATGATAAAAGTTAACTTAATTTATGATAAATTAGTATGTGTTGTTAATTAAATTACAGAACTAGTGGCAACTAAAGATGGTCCCATACAAGCATTCATTCTCAAAGGCACACCAGGATGATCGAACTTGCATAGGATATTCATTGCTCGATCTTAGATATACATAATTATAAGAAAAATGTAATTTTTAATGTAAAATTCCATAATATGATTATATTGCTTTGAAATTAAAGTCGAATTTATGTCAAAATCTCCTTTTAATGGAATATTCCTCTAAATTTTTTTAAGAAATTCAAAGGTGATATATTTCTGAAATTGAGAATACTCGATATTCTGAATTTCGTCGCAGTATGACAGGAGTATAACATTAATTTAGAAAAATATTAATCTGCTATCGTACCAGTCTTAAGAACTGCTTTCAGTCCAAATTGATTTGAAGTAAAAGTACTCAACACATCTAAAAAAATCTCTTCTGGAATGCAATAACCGTCTTGGTCCTCAAAGTGTGAAAACTCATTCAAATCGAAATTGAATGCTGTCATAGCTAAGATTCACAATATTTGAGTACTTAACTGGACACTGGCTCAATAAAGGAGGTGTTGATGGGCGAAAAATGGCCTTTACCACCTCACCTCCTATTATAATTACCTGCTTCAACAAAATTGGAGTAAGTTAATCCAGCTTGCTCCCCTTTTACAAGAATATATTTCTTTTCATTTCTTGCTGCAATCCTGGCAAAATATGTTGTCATGTTAGAAAACTTAGTTTTGCACATAACTTTTAAAACCACTGCACTAATTACTTCACTGCACATGCGTCCTATCACTGACCAAGACTCACTCAGAATGACGAAATAACGAAAATGCGCATTTGTCAACGACTCTACCGCTTATTTGGAATAGATTTTAATCTTAGGCTGGAGTAAATTGTAAATTTAATCTTCTCTACGATTACATATTAATAAAAGGTGAGAGTAAAACACGATTTTAATACTTAAGTGGAATACTTTTTACTCCTTAAGAGCATTAAAGTAATGCATTTACGTCTGTATGCATTAAATATTAATCCTAGTTTTTATTAAAATTGTTGCAATCTTTTCAAAAGAGTAAAATTTAACACCGAAATATATTAAAATTAATTTTAATCCAGAACGGGACTTAGAATATTACTCCCAAATTTTTCTCTGTGTAGTTTTCCTGACTTACAGTAATAATGTTGTTAAAATGATCATGCTAATGATTTTCCACATTCTGAAAAGATTTCGTCCCTGAAGAAGCACCAGATGCGTTGAAGACAGCTTCCTGAAGTATGATGAAGTTGGTGATTGGATTTACTGTTGAACCGTTGGGGTTTGGAGTACCAGAACGTTGATGGTTGTTTATTTCCAGCACGGATTATGAGCACATAAAATTTATTGATTTAACTCGTAATTCACTGAGTTATGTTATCCTGCGTTAGATGAGGATCACTCGCGAAATACCGTGAATATCCCACTTCTGACACCACTTTTTTGTGTTATATACCAATATTCACACCGCGAATATACTCAAAAAAAAACACAAAATTTTATACAGTGACGAATTAACTTTTATTTTATCTCAAAATTCCTATTTACTGGAATAATCTTATTTACTGAATACTTTCTTTTATTATTAAATTATAAATTTTTATGACGTTTCGGTTTGGACTCCCCTTTTTAACTGATTTTTATATCTACATTAAAATGTTTTCTTACCTAAGAAAAACCAGAACGAAAATCAGTCAGCAAATTATTGAACTTTGATTCTCATTTAATTAATAAGCACACTCATGGATGATGTTTCGAAATCAATAATTAATTTGCTGATACGAGTTCGGAAGCAATTTTTGAAACTTTAAAGAAAATGAAATGCAATAAATGCGCGCGTGGGGTCATTGTTAATTGGGACATAACACAATATTCGCCGATGACACCGCCATATATACATCCTCCAATAACCCTACCGAAATTATCAACATTCTTCAATCTCAACTAGACTTACTCAGCAACTACTACCACAACTGGAAAGTCAAAATCAATGCAACCAAAACCCAAGCCACTTTCTTCAGGAAAAAACGAGCAGCGAAAAACCTACTACCATCGTGGATCAATATCCTGGGTACACAAATTCAATGGAAAAAGACCATAAAGTACCTAGGGTTCCACCTTGACCAAAAACTCACCTTCCATGAAAACACGAAACAAACTATATCGAAGGTGCACAAGATTCTGCTAGCTTTATACCCTTTGATCAACAGGAAATCGCACTTATCCAAGGAAAATAGACTTATCTTATACAAAGCTGTTGTGCTACCAGTTATCCTCTATGCAGCGCCAATTTGGAGTAACTGTGCAAAAACGCATGTAATATCCTTACAAATTGCGCAAAACAGATTTTTAAAACTAGCGATGAAGAAACCATGGCATGCAAGAGAAATCCACGCAACAACAAACATTACTTTAATAGCTAAGAAAATTAAAAAACTAACCCATAACTTCTTAGCGAAAGTCAATTCAATAGTGATTTCTCGTGAAAATATCCACATCATCAGATAGGATAAGTTTTAATATAACACAAACTACAAAAGAGGTTTTACTAGTGCCTTTCCTCTCGGCCCAATTAACCAGTTAACAAGGAACTAACCTACGCGCAAAATGGTACACTATTTGTGAAAAGACGAACAGGAAGTCTGAACACAAATTAAATAATATCACAATATTATAATTTTTGTAAGAATTTGGTACTATAATAAATAAATAAATAAAAAATAATCAATTCTCCAGAATAAGTTGTGGATGTAGATATTTTTATATTTGGTCCAAATCTGTTATGCGCCATCACCCTTGCCTCTGATGTTTTAAAAGGTAACTTGGTTTTAAGTATTTGCTTACTTATTTTGTGATACATATATGTAGTTATAAAAATAAATGGTTAATAAATTTTTTTTTTTAAATTCTTTTATTTAACTAAAAAATGTACTGAAAAGGAAAAAATAAAAAATATGTAAAAGAAAGCGTGAAATTTCAATTGTAATGAAAAAGTTAATTAAAAGAATGGCGCATTTTGCATCGAAAATTGAAAATATAACTGTAAAGCGCGTGAGATTTACAATAACCCCCAATTTTTTGCTTTATTAATTTCATTATTTTTATATTAAGAAATTATCATTTTTAATTTTGTTTTATTTTTCAATATATTTAAGATTTTATGTATTAATTTATAAGGCGTAGTAAACAAATTAATTTAAACTTGTTGTTTTGCTCAATTCACTTTGAAGAAAATGCTAACAAAATTTTTTGATGAAAAATGCGCCATTCTTTTATTTAACTTCTTTATTCTCCCTTATTTTTGAAGAAACGCTGTTTTTTTCTTCGTTACCTTTACGAGCCATCTTTACAAATGAATTTCATTTCAGTAGAAATCTGTCAGATAATTCTAAAAAGGCTAAAATTAAAAAAGAAGTGATTGCCGCAAATAATAGCAATTTTTTTTGTAAACATTCTCGTTGCGATGAAATCCAATGCTTCTACACTTGTAAAATTTATTTCACATATTTTGGGAAGTTTCAATAACTCTACAAACGTACAAAATTTTATTCGTACAACCAAAATTGAATGGACTTGTATTACAATTTTATTTTATAGGCACTTGTAGGCTTTTAGACCTCTAGCTCTGTGAAACAGGGGCCTGGTCTATTTCGGCTTTCTATTATTTTGTCATATCTGCCGCATATTTGTCAAAGGGTTCTCCCTCTTTTTGGTGTCTTGTATAAAATAAATACCTTTCATATACTACTTTCGTTCTAGGATTAAAGTATTTTCGAAATGCAGTTATTACTTCGACTATACAAGGAGTATAAACTCTTGGGGGGAATGAGATGGATAGGTAGCAGAAACTAAACTTCTAGTTAATTTTTGGCCACAGATGTCGCCTAAAGCTGACGTGTCCTACATGAAGTTTTTTTTTTTTTTTTTTTTTTATGTGGCAGTGCTAAGCTCAGGAATCACCCTTTGTACTACTAGCCCGTCATGTCATTTGTCACGTCATGGTGCAATGTCTAGCAGTAAGCTTAGTACGGGGAGGGGGTTGGAGGGGTTATAAAGGAACGGGAGGGAATTGAAGAAGGTGGTGATGAACCCTGCGTTTGAACTCTTGGATGTTGTAGGAGCTCGGAAATACTGACTGCGAGAGATTATTCCACAGCCGAGTTGTTCTATTAACAAACGAATTCATATCTTGTTGAGTGCGTGAAAGGGGGAGTTGCAGGTGGAGGGAATGAGACGAGTGGGCTAATCTGGTGTTGCGGGTATAAGAATGCCGTGGAGGCAGGAGAGCGTTTAGCTCGGAGGAACAGTCACTATGATAGTAGCGATAAAATTTTGTCAATGCTGCTACATTCCTACGGTGGCTGAGGGGGTCGATGGTGGCGCAAGCGGTATCGTCATCAATTAATTTAAGGGCCTTTTTTGGACCTTATCTAACCATGCCAAGGTGGTTATTGGAGCGCCGCCCCAAACGAGGGAGTTATATTCGAGAAGAGGTCGAATGTAGGATTTATAAATAACAGCACGGGCCGATGGCTGGAGGAGGAACTTACACCTCTTAAGAAATCCCAAGCACTGAGATCCTTGTTTGGCGATTTGGAATATGTGGTCATTCCATCGCAAGTCTTTGGCTAATGTCACGCCTAAGATGTGTAAGGATGGTTCGGCCATTAGTTGAACTTCATTCACTTTCAAGGGTGGAGGGGTGTTGAACTTCTTTTTGGAGATAAGACAGTACTTGGTTTTGGCGGGGTTGAATTCAACACGATTCTTCTTTCCCCACTCTAGAATGAGTACAATGTCGTTACTAATAGAGTTGGACATACGTTCGCGATCATCAAGACAGGATCTGGCATGAGTCTGCCTTGTATCGAAGCTGTACGAGTACCGTAAAGTACCGTCGTCAGCGAAGCTGAGAAGTGGGTTGGAGGGGATTGAAAGAAGGTCATTTATAAAGATAAGGAATAGGGCCGGTGATAAGATTGACCCCTGGGGGACTCCCGCCGAGATCGGGTGGGATGCGGATTTGACGCCATCCAAAACTACTTTGATTGAACGACCGAAAAGGAAATGCCTGATCCACTTCTGTAGAAGTGAGTTGACTCCAATAGCTTTGAGTTTGGCTAACAGGGCTGAGTGCCAAACTCTATCGAAAGCCTTGGAAATATCTAGAGCAACCAGACTAGACTCGCCGGATCCATGCAGACTACGGCTGAGGTGTTCTGTAAGACAGACTAAAAGATCGCCAGTGGATCTTTTCTGGCGGAAGCCATATTGTCTGTCGTTAATGAGTAGGTTGGATTCTAGATATCCCATAAGCTTTTTGTTGATTATCGTCTCCATGGTTTTGGAGAGAATAGAAGTAATTGCTATTGGGCGGTAGTTTAAGGGGTCGCTGGCTTCACCTTTTTTCGGAATTGGCTGAACATGGGCAAGTTTCCAAGAGTCTGGGTAAACTCCGGAGGAGTATGATAGGGCAAAAAGTTTGCGCAGAGGTTTAGCCAAAGGTGAGGCGCATTGTTTTAAGACAACAGGGGGTATATTATCGGGTCCAGTGGATTTGTTGACATCGAGCTCCTTGAGGCACCTGTACACCTCGCGAGTCCTGAAGAAAACCCTGTCCATTAAGCGAGCATTGTGCTCGAGAACTGGGGGTAGCGCATCAGTTTCGGGTAGGGAAGAATTTGAAGCAAACAGAGATGCTAATAAATCGGCCTTGGCTTTTCTGTCTGTTATCACCTTCTTATCGTGAATGAATGAAGGAGTTGTAGATGCAGTGAAATTCTTCTTTATGGAACTTACCAAGGACCAGAAGTTTTTGCTACCAGAGGTTGCATTAAAGAGTTTACTTCTCAACTTACTGTCAAATGAATTTTTGACGTTCCTGATGGTGGCTTTACAGGAATTTCTTAGTTTTATATACTCCTCACGGAGCGATTCACTCGGGGAGCTCTTGTAAGCTCGAAAGGCGGCTTCTTTGTTTCTGATTGCATGCATACACTCCTGATTAAACCATCTGTTGGGCCTAGCCTTCACAGATTTAGTAGAATGAGGAATGTACAAATGCATTCCTGCCTGTATGATCCTGGTGATACGGATAGTGGCAGAGTTGACGTTTTTGGTTCGGAAACACTGATTCCAGTCAGTAGCTTGGAAAAAATTAATTAGCCCCAGCCAATTGGCCTTCCCATAATGCCATACAGTTCTTTTAACTGGTTTGGGAGGGGTGGGAAATTCGAATGGGAAGCTAGCGCTAATTAAGCAGTGGTCCGAATTGCCGAGAGGTGAATCAACTTCGACGGAGTATCGCTCTGGATGGGAAGTGAGAAAAAGATCAAGGAGATGGTTTCCTTGACCGGCAACATCAGGGACTCTCGTGGGATGATCCACAATTTGATGTAAATTATTGGTGTCTGCAAAGAGCTCGACGTCCTTGCCAGAAACACTGGTGCCATTTGAGTAAGTCAGCCAGTTTGCGTTATGAACATTGAAATCACCCGCAACGATAATTTCACACTCAGGATTGGACGACAAAAATCCCGAGATTTGTTCGGAAATAGTATCAAATGATGAAATGGAGGCTTCGTTACTTATGTTAGGACTTCTGTATAGGAAGCAGAAGAATATGACGTGGCTTTTGAAAATGATTTTAATCCAAAGATAATTAAAATCTGAAGTCGTGCTTGAAAATATTTTATGATAAGCCACGTCATCCCTAACATAGATGGCAGTACCCCTATGGGGGGAGAGATTGTGCACTAAGGTGTATCCCGACACCTGGTAATGACCTAAGTCATTATCGGGTGATATTTGGGTTTCACTCAGTGCGAAGATTGGGGGTTTATAATTAGATAAGTGGCACTCAACAAAAGAGAAATTCGCATGAAGTCCACGAATGTTACAAAAGTCAATAACAAAGCATGACCTGTAACGGGACTTCGGTTGCGCGGGCTCATTCGCCACATTCTTATTGATATTTCCCGGAATTACAACCGTCGCAACCATCAGAGTCAACGAAATCTGCCTGCGTTAAAGTGTTATGCCTTTTGAAACGGGGCAAATTTCATCGACCGACAGATTTTGGGCGCGACACTTGCTGGTCCGAGAATCGAGTGAGGGTAGGAAGCAAAGGGAACTTACTTGTGCTGTTCGTCGGTCGCTTGTCTTTGGAAGGGTGATGAGGCCTTCGCTTTACACTGCGCGCGTATATTCCACTGATTATGTTGTTGTTGCTTTTTTTGTGGACGTTTCACACCAAAAAAAAAAACAAAAAAAAAATTTTGGATTTTATTTTATATTTTTTTTTTAACGCGGCGTGTTTTACGGACCGGATCAGCACACGTCCGAACACTTTGCTATCCACGGCCAAACTCAAAGCTGAATTTTACCCATTTCGACAATTTGTTCTTAATTAAGTTAGCCGAAATGGAGCAACGCAAAAAAAATCCTTGTAATTTAATAAAAATTCATTGGAAAATCTATAAATCGGTTAAATACGAAAAATCTCATCGATATAAAGTCAAATTTAGAAACTGATTTTCAAAGTAGGCGTAAACATAAAATATTTTAGTAGTTAACGAACTTGGCCATGAACCGGATGAATATAATCGTCCATTGGGGTACTGTGGTGGCACCAACAAACACTTTGTATTTTTATAAAAAAAAGTCTAATAATAGCCTTGTTCAACCAGTGTGGCCTGCGACCCGTGTTACCCGCGTGAATAGACACGCCGTTTTTTCATACTCTTGGCAGAAGGCATTAGTCCAGTCAAAATAGACATTCCTGGATAAATTTGAATAAAAAATAGTTCTAGAGTTCTATTTCAAATAACATCATCTCCTAAAAGTGGAAAATAGAAAACAAAAAAAAATCTTTGTCCTTAATACACTTTAGGCTCGTCCGAATTTCTTGATTCCTAACCGAGGAAGGTGATACACACAATACTAGTTTTGCAATTTTCCTTTTAACATTATTTCCGAATCATCCATTTTTATTTTGATATTATAATTTTCAAGGATCTCTTAGGATGCTAGTATTCGGGCATTCAACTTTCCTAGCCTTGCTTCTTGTTTTTTATCTTCTTTTAAATTACTTTATTCAATTCTTTGTCTTAAATTTACTTATCTCATAGTGCCCACTTTTTGAAATCTACTTTCGGAAAATAAGAGATTGCATTACAATTATATTTTTAGGGTTCTCAACACATTTATGCATAAGCATATAGTTAAAGTTTAACTCAGCATTGGATTTGTAAGAAAATAAAAATGAGTGTGGGTCTATATACAAACCGGCGCTATGTTTAGCCGAATAACCGAAACTATATCGAATGCACATCTAGCTTAAGTTAAAACTTTAATAAATAACGAAGAATTCAATGAATAATGATCATAATCTGTACAAAATTACTATTACATTTAATAGAATCAGAAATACAGGTTATCTAGTTAATATAGATATTATTACAGAAATACAATTCCTACATTTTTAATGCATCATAGCAATATTTTAAGAAAACAAAAAAACTACCGAATTTCTTAATGGCCTTAAATATAAATATATAGAGTAGGTATATGTATATACATATATCATGTGTAATTGACTTTATATTGATTATGTCATGCTATTTATTTAACTGTTTCTATTTAACTAAATATAAGAACGAAAAAAGAATATTAAAAATATATATGTATACATGTTGTTTCAATGTTTTTAAAAATTATCTTATTGGTGTATAACATAAATATTTTATGGAAACAAAATTAAAATTTAGTATGCAAATTAATTCAGTACTTTTCTTTGAAAACGAAATTTAACATAATTAATTCAATTTATGAAATTATATTTAAACAGAAAATTAAATTTTTATATCGGAATGTAAAATTACGTGTATTTTATTTATTATTTTGATGAATCCTTTTTCCTTTTAATGTTACGTACTGCGACTGTTTCTACGACAACTACCTAAATATTGCGTGAAATTGAACATTTGTACATTATAGCGAAATTTCTTTAAACAAGACTATTTATGAAAATCTAAAATGTTGCCGGTTGACGTCCAAACCAGCACAGAATGAACTGCAAAATAAAATTGAAAGTAAGTAATTTTTTCCTGATTTTTGCTTGAAATTTGGTTGAATAGGTATTATATAATTTATTTTCAACCTGATCAAAGTTGAATTTGAAAAAATATTGAATTTCGTTTTTGCATTTGTTAACAATAAAGAATTAATAGGTAATTAAATACCCCGAACTCTCAGCATTTCAACGTCAGGTATTCCTTTCACTCCTCTCAAGTAATTAAAGTAACAAGGACTACACTCAACTTCTATTTTAATTACATTTATTTAGACTTATTAAAACAAAAACTAAAAGGCCGTTCCCGTTCTCAATGCCAGTCTCTTCCATCTTCCCTGCCGTCAATGTTGCCGGCATAGGAGTAATTGAACGATTTAATCGCTCCACCTGACCATTTGCACTTGGAGCTGCTATTGCGTTCCTAAAATAAATGATCTCGAGTTCCTTGCACATGTTCTCAAACTGATGGCCAGTAAAAGCCGTACCCAAATCCGTAACAATCTTGGTGGGTTTTCCAAATATATGTATCATATCTCTTATGGCCTTCGCTGTTGTCGCCGATTTCGTGTCTCTGACGGCTTTCAATACGCAAAACTTTGTGAATCCATCGATGATAGCCAACACGTACGCATTTCCTCTCATGGACTTCACGAATGGACCCAAGTGATCCGTGTGGATGACAACAAAAATTTATCAAGTGAATGTAAAAAGCCACTCTTCTTTCCTCCGAGTACCTTATGGTATGAACACTCGACACAGCTGCCAATATAATTAATATAGTTTCTCATTCTCGGGAACCAAAACTTCTCCCCTACTTTGTGTAACGTTTTGTCAATTCCATGATGTCCAAATTTGTCATGGTGGTTCAGTACAACCCGCAATCTACATTTTTCTGGCACATAAAACTTCAACTCTCCTTCGAACTGTCTATAAACTCGTCCTTCCACACAGCAATACTCTTCTTTAATCCGGGTTTCATCTTGGTCCAACTCGCCGATTTTATTTAGAACAGTCGCAATTTTTTGTATCTTGATATCTCCTCTCTGTAGTACCGTCAGCCAATCGCATTCTCCAAGCCCACTGTAAAGAGACATAATTTCAGTAACATCTTCCACTTTCTCAGGTTCCCCAAATAGATTTCTGCTAAGGCTATCCACGTGACCCAGTGAACTTCCCGGTCTATGTCGTATTTCAAATACAAATTCCTGTAACGCCAGCCAATTCTCTTCCAATTCTCGGTATCAGATTTTCCTTAGATAACGAACTTCGGACAGAATTACAATCCGTTTGCACGACAAACTCGATTCCAATTAAATGCACTCGAAACCTCTGCAACATCCATACCACTACCAAAGTTTCAAGTTCAGCTACCATATGCTATTGGTGCATATTACCATTCTTTTGTCTTTGTAGAACAATTCCGCCAACCCAGCCTGGTTGGCATCAGTATGTACCTCCGTATATGCATCGTTAGAATGTATGGCTAACACAGGTTCCTCTATTAATTTTGTCGTTAACGCTCGAAAGGCTCCCTCTTCTTCCTCTCCAAATCTCCACTCAGTATTCTTCTTCGTTAACCTGGTCAACGGACGAGTCAAAACAGCAAAGTTTTTTATAAACTGACGGAAATAACTCGCCAGATCCAAAAACTGCCTCACCTCATGTACATTCCTCGGAGTAGGAAAATTTGCCTCGGACTAGGTTTAACTGTTCCATCCTCAATCAGAAATCCTAAGTGCTCGACTCTGTTTAAAAGAAAGTTACATTTAGACATATTTAATTTCAAATTTGCTTGTAGTAACACGTTCAACACTGATTTCAAATTCTCAATCGCCTCTTCTTCAGTTTCTGCCGGTATCAAAACGTCATCAAAATAAGCCAAAGCAATCGTAAATCTCAAAGGTCCAAGTCCCTTGTTAATGAGTTTCTGGAACACGGCTGGTCCATTGCACACTCCAAAAGGAAGTCGTAAAAACTCATAGTGACCGTCGGCGGTCACAAATGCAGTCAATGCTCTTGAATTCTTTGAAACGGGTATTTGATAGTACCCACTCTTCATGTCCAAAGTAGAGAACCAAAACTTTCCAGACAATTTGTCAATTTGATCACTCATGATTGGGAGAGGATACTTAATTTTTTTAGTAACCTTGTTCAGCGCTCGATAATCCATACAGATTCTACTCTCTCCGTTCTTCTTTTTCACAATCAAAATGGGACTCGCATAGTCAGATTCGGAGTCGGTTACTATCCCAGTCTCTTTCATCAATTCGATTTCTCGGCGCACCATCTCCCTCTCTTTGAAACTTAGGCGATAAGGACGATAAGCAACCGGTGTAAGGTCCGTCAATTCTATATCAAATTCAACAACGTCGGTCAACCCTATCTCCTTTAAATTTAAAGCAAAACAGTCTCTATAATCGCAAGCACCTTCAATAATTTCTCCTTAATTTCAGCAGACACATTTGGTCCTATTTGGATTTCTTCTTGTTCACACTCCCTGTTTGATTCAGCAACCAACACTTGACTCTCTATACTCGGACACTCAGTTTTATCCTCCTCGCAAATCGTACCTCTAGTGACAGTTTCTCCTTTCGCAAACTTTACATAATCATCAGTTTCATCAGGTTTACAATCGGAACACAGAAAATATCCTCAGAACATCTCAAGACGCAGCTCGGTATGAACGATCCACTCCTACAGTGTCTCTTTTCTACAAATAAGTCAACGTACAATCCGTCACTCGAACAGCTTTCCACACACCCGATATGATTTGGAGGAATTACGGTTGCATCCTTTGCCCAGAGTGCTACTTTTGCTTTTGGCAGCACCGGAATATTAAATTTTCTGAGGCGACCATCTTTTGTTACATCATAAATTCGGACGACATTCCCCTTCTTTACGATTACAACTTGAGGTAGCTCCGTAAAAGACTGTCCGATCAGCAAGGGGATTTCTAGGAATTTGTTTTGTACCACGTACATATCTACCGTTGCTTTTGCCTGGTCGACCTGTAAGTCCGCGTTGATAACACCAATCGAATAAATGTAATTGCTTCCAAATCCTCGAACACGCATGTTTTTAAGGGTTCAATCAGGTTTAATTCATCAACTGTTGCCTTTTTTATCATCACGCATTTACTTCCAGCGTCAACGTATGCTCGAACTGGCTTCTCATTGATGAATGCGTCTTTAAAATATTTGTCGACATCTGCGTTCACACCAGCTGGCTTGGATGAATCTAAACTTCCCCTCGCCGTAATATTTTTATCTCCTTCCTTTAATAAATTATTGGAAATCTTTACCTTAATACATCTGTTCCACATGTGACCAGTCACTCCACAACGAAAACATTTTACTCCCGATATACATTTCTCCTTGGTATGACCAGGCTCACCACACCGAAAACATTTCAAATCCTCGGCTTTGTTCATTTACTGGATAAATGTCCCGCTTCTCCGCAGTTGTAACACGCAGTCTTCATGTCAAAGGAACAATTTTCCGGTTTAATTATTTGTTGGTGCAACAAAAGTTGCATTTCGTCCATCCATATTCTGTTCTCGAGCCACTGCGCAATACTCTCTAATATTATGGAACATATCATTCTGGTCAAAATGATTTTTCTGCAACAAAAATTTCTTCATGTCTTTTGACCTGATATAATTTCCTTTCTGGTATCGTCAAATTCCAGGAAAAGTTCGTTGCATAACCTAAATTTTGCAAAGAAATAGTCGACCACGTCCTCATTCCTTTTCTGCACTCTGTCTAGCATTTTCCTCCATTTCTGCGCACTCGTCAACTCCCTCGTGAACGTAACATTGAATGCACTCACAAAATCGTCCCATCTCTCAAAATTATAACCGCAGAACCAATCTCTAGCTGGACCGTTTATATTCGCACGTACGCACTCAATCCGAAATGATTCCGGCCAACCATTTAAATCTGTAGTTCCGTTAATAGACTTCAGTCATTCTCTGGCAATATACGCATCTTCACGCCCAGTGAATGTTTTAATTGTTCTGTTGAAATTAGGCATCACATGATACTGCTGCATTTTATTTGCACTCTGTAAATGTTCGACCAGGATTTTATATTGCTGTAACAGTATCTCCAAAATCATATTATTGTCACAACCACTGGCCTCAGGTACTTTTTCCTTAGAATAACATTCTCCGTCACTCTTGGGGTTATTTTCTAGGTTAGACATTTTCCACGAATGTAAATTATTAACTGTGTTTTCTTTATCCCACTTCTGATATGTTAACTATGGGGTTAAATAACAAGCCGAATACCTCCCTCCACTCCACTCCAGCAACTCAAGTAATAATAAAAAGACTAAACTCGATTTTCTAATTTTATTACACCTTTTTTTTAAGACCTTTACAAAATAAAAGCCGCTCTCCTCTATTTCACAACACTTCTTCTTCTTATCTATATAATAAATCAATCTTAACGAAAAATATATATTAAAAAACTACAAAAATTAACGAAAATTCATTTTAGGGTGGCCAGAGCGTGAATATATTATATTTTAAATTGTTAACACACGGAATTGTAATTATCTTCCATTGTTTCGGGCAAAGGAGATGTTACCTTTCAGCGAACTCCTGTTGGATGCTGTTCAGCTGGTTTGCTATTGTATTATACGCTTCTCACTTCATTTTCCATGATTATTAGTGTCAAGCTTGCTTTTTATTAATTTAATTGTAAATTGCTCAGTGCTGTTATTTCCGCTCACACACTGACTGATCTGGCTCGAGGGTCCAATTTTTGTACACTTTCGTGGTCGTTTTTAAGTTTAAAGTTTTTCGGACTTGAATAATAATTAATAGTTTTGTTTCTTATTTTAATATTGTTAGTTGTGGTTTAGTCGACGCTTTTCTTTCAACGACCTAATGTAATATTTCTCGAAAATAATCCACCGCAGTCCACACGTACATACATCGCCAGAGACCATTAAAAAGGAATATGTAAAACACTGCAATTCTTATAACCTTATTATGCCAGATTTCCACCAAACAGACAGTTTTAAAAAACTGTTTTGTTTTCAAAATTTTGTTTTGTTTTCATTTACCCACTCGAAATGGGACAGTGTTTTGTTTATAAAAACACTATTCTCTGACAAAAATGTTTTTAAAACTGATCCATTTTTACAAAACATTGACATTTTTGTTGGCAAAAACAGTTTTTGTTTCTGTTTCTTGTTTTGTCTGTTTGGTGGAAACCCGGCATTATGTCTAAATATATTAATAAAAACACAAACACACAGAAGCGTTTCTGCAGTCCCAAAATTCCAAACAAAACAAAGGTGTATTTGGACATAATGTGGGTTTGAACAAAATATGTCCAGTTTCTTTGGTTACTTTGTATATCGTTAGCAATTTACATGGGATTTTATAAATGCATAGATTGATCATTTTAAATTCACGAATATCTGAAAAATGCATTGAATTAAACTGCATACTAAATTACATTTAAACAAGACTATTTATGAAAATCTAAAATGTTGCCGGTTGACGTCCAAACCAGCACAGAATGAACTGCAAAATAAAATTGAAAGTAAGTAATTTTTTCCTGATTTTTGCTTGAAATTTGGTTGAATAGGTATTATATAATTTATTTTCAACCTGATCAAAGTTGAATTTGAAAAAATATTGAATTTCGTTTTTGCATTTGTTAACAATAAAGAATTAATAGGTAATTAAATACCCCGAACTCTCAGCATTTCAACGTCAGGTATTCCTTTCACTCCTCTCAAGTAATTAAAGTAACAAGGACTACACTCAACTTCTATTTTAATTACATTTATTTAGACTTATTAAAACAAAAACTAAAAGGCCGTTCCCGTTCTCAATGCCAGTCTCTTCCATCTTCCCTGCCGTCAATGTTGCCGGCATAGGAGTAATTGAACGATTTAATCGCTCCACCTGACCATTTGCACTTGGAGCTGCTATTGCGTTCCTAAAATAAATGATCTCGAGTTCCTTGCACATGTTCTCAAACTGATGGCCAGTAAAAGCCGTACCCAAATCCGTAACAATCTTGGTGGGTTTTCCAAATATATGTATCATATCTCTTATGGCCTTCGCTGTTGTCGCCGATTTCGTGTCTCTGACGGCTTTCAATACGCAAAACTTTGTGAATCCATCGATGATAGCCAACACGTACGCATTTCCTCTCATGGACTTCACGAATGGACCCAAGTGATCCGTGTGGATGACAACAAAAATTTATCAAGTGAATGTAAAAAGCCACTCTTCTTTCCTCCGAGTACCTTATGGTATGAACACTCGACACAGCTGCCAATATAATTAATATAGTTTCTCATTCTCGGGAACCAAAACTTCTCCCCTACTTTGTGTAACGTTTTGTCAATTCCATGATGTCCAAATTTGTCATGGTGGTTCAGTACAACCCGCAATCTACATTTTTCTGGCACATAAAACTTCAACTCTCCTTCGAACTGTCTATAAACTCGTCCTTCCACACAGCAATACTCTTCTTTAATCCGGGTTTCATCTTGGTCCAACTCGCCGATTTTATTTAGAACAGTCGCAATTTTTTGTATCTTGATATCTCCTCTCTGTAGTACCGTCAGCCAATCGCATTCTCCAAGCCCACTGTAAAGAGACATAATTTCAGTAACATCTTCCACTTTCTCAGGTTCCCCAAATAGATTTCTGCTAAGGCTATCCACGTGACCCAGTGAACTTCTCGGTCTATGTCGTATTTCAAATACAAATTCCTGTAACGCCAGCCAATTCTCTTCCAATTCTCGGTATCAGATTTTCCTTAGATAACGAACTTCGGACAGAATTACAATCCGTTTGCACGACAAACTCGATTCCAATTAAATGCACTCGAAACCTCTGCAACATCCATACCACTACCAAAGTTTCAAGTTCAGCTACCATATGCTATTGGTGCATATTACCATTCTTTTGTCTTTGTAGAACAATTCCGCCAACCCAGCCTGGTTGGCATCAGTATGTACCTCCGTATATGCATCGTTAGAATGTATGGCTAACACAGGTTCCTCTATTAATTTTGTCGTTAACGCTCGAAAGGCTCCCTCTTCTTCCTCTCCAAATCTCCACTCAGTATTCTTCTTCGTTAACCTGGTCAACGGACGAGTCAAAACAGCAAAGTTTTTTATAAACTGACGGAAATAACTCGCCAGATCCAAAAACTGCCTCACCTCATGTACATTCCTCGGAGTAGGAAAATTTGCCTCGGACTAGGTTTAACTGTTCCATCCTCAATCAGAAATCCTAAGTGCTCGACTCTGTTTAAAAGAAAGTTACATTTAGACATATTTAATTTCAAATTTGCTTGTAGTAACACGTTCAACACTGATTTCAAATTCTCAATCGCCTCTTCTTCAGTTTCTGCCGGTATCAAAACGTCATCAAAATAAGCCAAAGCAATCGTAAATCTCAAAGGTCCAAGTCCCTTGTTAATGAGTTTCTGGAACACGGCTGGTCCATTGCACACTCCAAAAGGAAGTCGTAAAAACTCATAGTGACCGTCGGCGGTCACAAATGCAGTCAATGCTCTTGAATTCTTTGAAACGGGTATTTGATAGTACCCACTCTTCATGTCCAAAGTAGAGAACCAAAACTTTCCAGACAATTTGTCAATTTGATCACTCATGATTGGGAGAGGATACTTAATTTTTTTAGTAACCTTGTTCAGCGCTCGATAATCCATACAGATTCTACTCTCTCCGTTCTTCTTTTTCACAATCAAAATGGGACTCGCATAGTCAGATTCGGAGTCGGTTACTATCCCAGTCTCTTTCATCAATTCGATTTCTCGGCGCACCATCTCCCTCTCTTTGAAACTTAGGCGATAAGGACGATAAGCAACCGGTGTAAGGTCCGTCAATTCTATATCAAATTCAACAACGTCGGTCAACCCTATCTCCTTTAAATTTAAAGCAAAACAGTCTCTATAATCGCAAGCACCTTCAATAATTTCTCCTTAATTTCAGCAGACACATTTGGTCCTATTTGGATTTCTTCTTGTTCACACTCCCTGTTTGATTCAGCAACCAACACTTGACTCTCTATACTCGGACACTCAGTTTTCTCCTCCTCGCAAATCGTACCTCTAGTGACAGTTTCTCCTTTCGCAAACTTTACATAATCATCAGTTTCATCAGGTTTACAATCGGAACACAGAAAATATCCTCAGAACATCTCAAGACGCAGCTCGGTATGAACGATCCACTCCTACAGTGTCTCTTTTCTACAAATAAGTCAACGTACAATCCGTCACTCGAACAGCTTTCCACACACCCGATATGATTTGGAGGAATTACGGTTGCATCCTTTGCCCAGAGTGCTACTTTTGCTTTTGGCAGCACCGGAATATTAAATTTTCTGAGGCGACCATCTTTTGTTACATCATAAATTCGGACGACATTCCCCTTCTTTACGATTACAACTTGAGGTAGCTCCGTAAAAGACTGTCCGATCAGCAAGGGGATTTCTAGGAATTTGTTTTGTACCACGTACATATCTACCGTTGCTTTTGCCTGGTCGACCTGTAAGTCCGCGTTGATAACACCAATCGAATAAATGTAATTGCTTCCAAATCCTCGAACACGCATGTTTTTAAGGGTTCAATCAGGTTTAATTCATCAACTGTTGCCTTTTTTATCATCACGCATTTACTTCCAGCGTCAACGTATGCTCGAACTGGCTTCTCATTGATGAATGCGTCTTTAAAATATTTGTCGACATCTGCGTTCACACCAGCTGGCTTGGATGAATCTAAACTTCCCCTCGCCGTAATATTTTTATCTCCTTCCTTTAATAAATTATTGGAAATCTTTACCTTAATACATCTGTTCCACATGTGACCAGTCACTCCACAACGAAAACATTTTACTCCCGATATACATTTCTCCTTGGTATGACCAGGCTCACCACACCGAAAACATTTCAAATCCTCGGCTTTGTTCATTTACTGGATAAATGTCCCGCTTCTCCGCAGTTGTAACACGCAGTCTTCATGTCAAAGGAACAATTTTCCGGTTTAATTATTTGTTGGTGCAACAAAAGTTGCATTTCGTCCATCCATATTCTGTTCTCGAGCCACTGCGCAATACTCTCTAATATTATGGAACATATCATTCTGGTCAAAATGATTTTTCTGCAACAAAAATTTCTTCATGTCTTTTGACCTGATATAATTTCCTTTCTGGTATCGTCAAATTCCAGGAAAAGTTCGTTGCATAACCTAAATTTTGCAAAGAAATAGTCGACCACGTCCTCATTCCTTTTCTGCACTCTGTCTAGCATTTTCCTCCATTTCTGCGCACTCGTCAACTCCCTCGTGAACGTAACATTGAATGCACTCACAAAATCGTCCCATCTCTCAAAATTATAACCGCAGAACCAATCTCTAGCTGGACCGTTTATATTCGCACGTACGCACTCAATCCGAAATGATTCCGGCCAACCATTTAAATCTGTAGTTCCGTTAATAGACTTCAGTCATTCTCTGGCAATATACGCATCTTCACGCCCAGTGAATGTTTTAATTGTTCTGTTGAAATTAGGCATCACATGATACTGCTGCATTTTATTTGCACTCTGTAAATGTTCGACCAGGATTTTATATTGCTGTAACAGTATCTCCAAAATCATATTATTGTCACAACCACTGGCCTCAGGTACTTTTTCCTTAGAATAACATTCTCCGTCACTCTTGGGGTTATTTTCTAGGTTAGACATTTTCCACGAATGTAAATTATTAACTGTGTTTTCTTTATCCCACTTCTGATATGTTAACTATGGGGTTAAATAACAAGCCGAATACCTCCCTCCACTCCACTCCAGCAACTCAAGTAATAATAAAAAGACTAAACTCGATTTTCTAATTTTATTACACCTTTTTTTTAAGACCTTTACAAAATAAAAGCCGCTCTCCTCTATTTCACAACACTTCTTCTTCTTATCTATATAATAAATCAATCTTAACGAAAAATATATATTAAAAAACTACAAAAATTAACGAAAATTCATTTTAGGGTGGCCATAGCGTGAATATATTATATTTTAAATTGTTAACACACGGAATTGTAATTATCTTCCATTGTTTCGGGCAAAGGAGATGTTACCTTTCAGCGAACTCCTGTTGGATGCTGTTCAGCTGGTTTGCTATTGTATTATACGCTTCTCACTTCATTTTCCATGATTATTAGTGTCAAGCTTGCTTTTTATTAATTTAATTGTAAATTGCTCAGTGCTGTTATTTCCGCTCACACACTGACTGATCTGGCTCGAGGGTCCAATTTTTGTACACTTTCGTGGTCGTTTTTAAGTTTAAAGTTTTTCGGACTTGAATAATAATTAATAGTTTTGTTTCTTATTTTAATATTGTTAGTTGTGGTTTAGTCGACGCTTTTCTTTCAACGACCTAATGTAATATTTCTCGAAAATAATCCACCGCAGTCCACACGTACATACATCGCCAGAGACCATTAAAAAGGAATATGTAAAACACTGCAATTCTTATAACCTTATTATGCCAGATTTCCACCAAACAGACAGTTTTAAAAAACTGTTTTGTTTTCAAAATTTTGTTTTGTTTTCATTTACCCACTCGAAATGGGACAGTGTTTTGTTTATAAAAACACTATTCTCTGACAAAAATGTTTTTAAAACTGATCCATTTTTACAAAACATTGACATTTTTGTTGGCAAAAACAGTTTTTGTTTCTGTTTCTTGTTTTGTCTGTTTGGTGGAAACCCGGCATTATGTCTAAATATATTAATAAAAACAGAAACACACAGAAGCGTTTCTGCAGTCCCAAAATTCCAAACAAAACAAAGGTGTATTTGGACATAATGTGGGTTTGAACAAAATATGTCCAGTTTCTTTGGTTACTTTGTATATCGTTAGCAATTTACATGGGATTTTATAAATGCATAGATTGATCATTTTAAATTCACGAATATCTGAAAAATGCATTGAATTAAACTGCATACTAAATTACATTTAAACAAGACTATTTATGAAAATCTAAAATGTTGCCGGTTGACGTCCAAACCAGCACAGAATGAACTGCAAAATAAAATTGAAAGTAAGTAATTTTTTCCTGATTTTTGCTTGAAATTTGGTTGAATAGGTATTATATAATTTATTTTCAACCTGATCAAAGTTGAATTTGAAAAAATATTGAATTTCGTTTTTGCATTTGTTAACAATAAAGAATTAATAGGTAATTAAATACCCCGAACTCTCAGCATTTCAACGTCAGGTATTCCTTTCACTCCTCTCAAGTAATTAAAGTAACAAGGACTACACTCAACTTCTATTTTAATTACATTTATTTAGACTTATTAAAACAAAAACTAAAAGGCCGTTCCCGTTCTCAATGCCAGTCTCTTCCATCTTCCCTGCCGTCAATGTTGCCGGCATAGGAGTAATTGAACGATTTAATCGCTCCACCTGACCATTTGCACTTGGAGCTGCTATTGCGTTCCTAAAATAAATGATCTCGAGTTCCTTGCACATGTTCTCAAACTGATGGCCAGTAAAAGCCGTACCCAAATCCGTAACAATCTTGGTGGGTTTTCCAAATATATGTATCATATCTCTTATGGCCTTCGCTGTTGTCGCCGATTTCGTGTCTCTGACGGCTTTCAATACGCAAAACTTTGTGAATCCATCGATGATAGCCAACACGTACGCATTTCCTCTCATGGACTTCACGAATGGACCCAAGTGATCCGTGTGGATGACAACAAAAATTTATCAAGTGAATGTAAAAAGCCACTCTTCTTTCCTCCGAGTACCTTATGGTATGAACACTCGACACAGCTGCCAATATAATTAATATAGTTTCTCATTCTCGGGAACCAAAACTTCTCCCCTACTTTGTGTAACGTTTTGTCAATTCCATGATGTCCAAATTTGTCATGGTGGTTCAGTACAACCCGCAATCTACATTTTTCTGGCACATAAAACTTCAACTCTCCTTCGAACTGTCTATAAACTCGTCCTTCCACACAGCAATACTCTTCTTTAATCCGGGTTTCATCTTGGTCCAACTCGCCGATTTTATTTAGAACAGTCGCAATTTTTTGTATCTTGATATCTCCTCTCTGTAGTACCGTCAGCCAATCGCATTCTCCAAGCCCACTGTAAAGAGACATAATTTCAGTAACATCTTCCACTTTCTCAGGTTCCCCAAATAGATTTCTGCTAAGGCTATCCACGTGACCCAGTGAACTTCCCGGTCTATGTCGTATTTCAAATACAAATTCCTGTAACGCCAGCCAATTCTCTTCCAATTCTCGGTATCAGATTTTCCTTAGATAACGAACTTCGGACAGAATTACAATCCGTTTGCACGACAAACTCGATTCCAATTAAATGCACTCGAAACCTCTGCAACATCCATACCACTACCAAAGTTTCAAGTTCAGCTACCATATGCTATTGGTGCATATTACCATTCTTTTGTCTTTGTAGAACAATTCCGCCAACCCAGCCTGGTTGGCATCAGTATGTACCTCCGTATATGCATCGTTAGAATGTATGGCTAACACAGGTTCCTCTATTAATTTTGTCGTTAACGCTCGAAAGGCTCCCTCTTCTTCCTCTCCAAATCTCCACTCAGTATTCTTCTTCGTTAACCTGGTCAACGGACGAGTCAAAACAGCAAAGTTTTTTATAAACTGACGGAAATAACTCGCCAGATCCAAAAACTGCCTCACCTCATGTACATTCCTCGGAGTAGGAAAATTTGCCTCGGACTAGGTTTAACTGTTCCATCCTCAATCAGAAATCCTAAGTGCTCGACTCTGTTTAAAAGAAAGTTACATTTAGACATATTTAATTTCAAATTTGCTTGTAGTAACACGTTCAACACTGATTTCAAATTCTCAATCGCCTCTTCTTCAGTTTCTGCCGGTATCAAAACGTCATCAAAATAAGCCAAAGCAATCGTAAATCTCAAAGGTCCAAGTCCCTTGTTAATGAGTTTCTGGAACACGGCTGGTCCATTGCACACTCCAAAAGGAAGTCGTAAAAACTCATAGTGACCGTCGGCGGTCACAAATGCAGTCAATGCTCTTGAATTCTTTGAAACGGGTATTTGATAGTACCCACTCTTCATGTCCAAAGTAGAGAACCAAAACTTTCCAGACAATTTGTCAATTTGATCACTCATGATTGGGAGAGGATACTTAATTTTTTTAGTAACCTTGTTCAGCGCTCGATAATCCATACAGATTCTACTCTCTCCGTTCTTCTTTTTCACAATCAAAATGGGACTCGCATAGTCAGATTCGGAGTCGGTTACTATCCCAGTCTCTTTCATCAATTCGATTTCTCGGCGCACCATCTCCCTCTCTTTGAAACTTAGGCGATAAGGACGATAAGCAACCGGTGTAAGGTCCGTCAATTCTATATCAAATTCAACAACGTCGGTCAACCCTATCTCCTTTAAATTTAAAGCAAAACAGTCTCTATAATCGCAAGCACCTTCAATAATTTCTCCTTAATTTCAGCAGACACATTTGGTCCTATTTGGATTTCTTCTTGTTCACACTCCCTGTTTGATTCAGCAACCAACACTTGACTCTCTATACTCGGACACTCAGTTTTCTCCTCCTCGCAAATCGTACCTCTAGTGACAGTTTCTCCTTTCGCAAACTTTACATAATCATCAGTTTCATCAGGTTTACAATCGGAACACAGAAAATATCCTCAGAACATCTCAAGACGCAGCTCGGTATGAACGATCCACTCCTACAGTGTCTCTTTTCTACAAATAAGTCAACGTACAATCCGTCACTCGAACAGCTTTCCACACACCCGATATGATTTGGAGGAATTACGGTTGCATCCTTTGCCCAGAGTGCTACTTTTGCTTTTGGCAGCACCGGAATATTAAATTTTCTGAGGCGACCATCTTTTGTTACATCATAAATTCGGACGACATTCCCCTTCTTTACGATTACAACTTGAGGTAGCTCCGTAAAAGACTGTCCGATCAGCAAGGGGATTTCTAGGAATTTGTTTTGTACCACGTACATATCTACCGTTGCTTTTGCCTGGTCGACCTGTAAGTCCGCGTTGATAACACCAATCGAATAAATGTAATTGCTTCCAAATCCTCGAACACGCATGTTTTTAAGGGTTCAATCAGGTTTAATTCATCAACTGTTGCCTTTTTTATCATCACGCATTTACTTCCAGCGTCAACGTATGCTCGAACTGGCTTCTCATTGATGAATGCGTCTTTAAAATATTTGTCGACATCTGCGTTCACACCAGCTGGCTTGGATGAATCTAAACTTCCCCTCGCCGTAATATTTTTATCTCCTTCCTTTAATAAATTATTGGAAATCTTTACCTTAATACATCTGTTCCACATGTGACCAGTCACTCCACAACGAAAACATTTTACTCCCGATATACATTTCTCCTTGGTATGACCAGGCTCACCACACCGAAAACATTTCAAATCCTCGGCTTTGTTCATTTACTGGATAAATGTCCCGCTTCTCCGCAGTTGTAACACGCAGTCTTCATGTCAAAGGAACAATTTTCCGGTTTAATTATTTGTTGGTGCAACAAAAGTTGCATTTCGTCCATCCATATTCTGTTCTCGAGCCACTGCGCAATACTCTCTAATATTATGGAACATATCATTCTGGTCAAAATGATTTTTCTGCAACAAAAATTTCTTCATGTCTTTTGACCTGATATAATTTCCTTTCTGGTATCGTCAAATTCCAGGAAAAGTTCGTTGCATAACCTAAATTTTGCAAAGAAATAGTCGACCACGTCCTCATTCCTTTTCTGCACTCTGTCTAGCATTTTCCTCCATTTCTGCGCACTCGTCAACTCCCTCGTGAACGTAACATTGAATGCACTCACAAAATCGTCCCATCTCTCAAAATTATAACCGCAGAACCAATCTCTAGCTGGACCGTTTATATTCGCACGTACGCACTCAATCCGAAATGATTCCGGCCAACCATTTAAATCTGTAGTTCCGTTAATAGACTTCAGTCATTCTCTGGCAATATACGCATCTTCACGCCCAGTGAATGTTTTAATTGTTCTGTTGAAATTAGGCATCACATGATACTGCTGCATTTTATTTGCACTCTGTAAATGTTCGACCAGGATTTTATATTGCTGTAACAGTATCTCCAAAATCATATTATTGTCACAACCACTGGCCTCAGGTACTTTTTCCTTAGAATAACATTCTCCGTCACTCTTGGGGTTATTTTCTAGGTTAGACATTTTCCACGAATGTAAATTATTAACTGTGTTTTCTTTATCCCACTTCTGATATGTTAACTATGGGGTTAAATAACAAGCCGAATACCTCCCTCCACTCCACTCCAGCAACTCAAGTAATAATAAAAAGACTAAACTCGATTTTCTAATTTTATTACACCTTTTTTTTAAGACCTTTACAAAATAAAAGCCGCTCTCCTCTATTTCACAACACTTCTTCTTCTTATCTATATAATAAATCAATCTTAACGAAAAATATATATTAAAAAACTACAAAAATTAACGAAAATTCATTTTAGGGTGGCCAGAGCGTGAATATATTATATTTTAAATTGTTAACACACGGAATTGTAATTATCTTCCATTGTTTCGGGCAAAGGAGATGTTACCTTTCAGCGAACTCCTGTTGGATGCTGTTCAGCTGGTTTGCTATTGTATTATACGCTTCTCACTTCATTTTCCATGATTATTAGTGTCAAGCTTGCTTTTTATTAATTTAATTGTAAATTGCTCAGTGCTGTTATTTCCGCTCAAACACTGACTGATCTGGCTCGAGGGTCCAATTTTTGTACACTTTCGTGGTCGTTTTTAAGTTTAAAGTTTTTCGGACTTGAATAATAATTAATAGTTTTGTTTCTTATTTTAATATTGTTAGTTGTGGTTTAGTCGACGCTTTTCTTTCAACGACCTAATGTAATATTTCTCGAAAATAATCCACCGCAGTCCACACGTACATACATCGCCAGAGACCATTAAAAAGGAATATGTAAAACACTGCAATTCTTATAACCTTATTATGCCAGATTTCCACCAAACAGACAGTTTTAAAAAACTGTTTTGTTTTCAAAATTTTGTTTTGTTTTCATTTACCCACTCGAAATGGGACAGTGTTTTGTTTATAAAAACACTATTCTCTGACAAAAATGTTTTTAAAACTGATCCATTTTTACAAAACATTGACATTTTTGTTGGCAAAAACAGTTTTTGTTTCTGTTTCTTGTTTTGTCTGTTTGGTGGAAACCCGGCATTATGTCTAAATATATTAATAAAAACAGAAACACACAGAAGCGTTTCTGCAGTCCCAAAATTCCAAACAAAACAAAGGTGTATTTGGACATAATGTGGGTTTGAACAAAATATGTCCAGTTTCTTTGGTTACTTTGTATATCGTTAGCAATTTACATGGGATTTTATAAATGCATAGATTGATCATTTTAAATTCACGAATATCTGAAAAATGCATTGAATTAAACTGCATACTAAATTACATTTAAACAAGACTATTTATGAAAATCTAAAATGTTGCCGGTTGACGTCCAAACCAGCACAGAATGAACTGCAAAATAAAATTGAAAGTAAGTAATTTTTTCCTGATTTTTGCTTGAAATTTGGTTGAATAGGTATTATATAATTTATTTTCAACCTGATCAAAGTTGAATTTGAAAAAATATTGAATTTCGTTTTTGCATTTGTTAACAATAAAGAATTAATAGGTAATTAAATACCCCGAACTCTCAGCATTTCAACGTCAGGTATTCCTTTCACTCCTCTCAAGTAATTAAAGTAACAAGGACTACACTCAACTTCTATTTTAATTACATTTATTTAGACTTATTAAAACAAAAACTAAAAGGCCGTTCCCGTTCTCAATGCCAGTCTCTTCCATCTTCCCTGCCGTCAATGTTGCCGGCATAGGAGTAATTGAACGATTTAATCGCTCCACCTGACCATTTGCACTTGGAGCTGCTATTGCGTTCCTAAAATAAATGATCTCGAGTTCCTTGCACATGTTCTCAAACTGATGGCCAGTAAAAGCCGTACCCAAATCCGTAACAATCTTGGTGGGTTTTCCAAATATATGTATCATATCTCTTATGGCCTTCGCTGTTGTCGCCGATTTCGTGTCTCTGACGGCTTTCAATACGCAAAACTTTGTGAATCCATCGATGATAGCCAACACGTACGCATTTCCTCTCATGGACTTCACGAATGGACCCAAGTGATCCGTGTGGATGACAACAAAAATTTATCAAGTGAATGTAAAAAGCCACTCTTCTTTCCTCCGAGTACCTTATGGTATGAACACTCGACACAGCTGCCAATATAATTAATATAGTTTCTCATTCTCGGGAACCAAAACTTCTCCCCTACTTTGTGTAACGTTTTGTCAATTCCATGATGTCCAAATTTGTCATGGTGGTTCAGTACAACCCGCAATCTACATTTTTCTGGCACATAAAACTTCAACTCTCCTTCGAACTGTCTATAAACTCGTCCTTCCACACAGCAATACTCTTCTTTAATCCGGGTTTCATCTTGGTCCAACTCGCCGATTTTATTTAGAACAGTCGCAATTTTTTGTATCTTGATATCTCCTCTCTGTAGTACCGTCAGCCAATCGCATTCTCCAAGCCCACTGTAAAGAGACATAATTTCAGTAACATCTTCCACTTTCTCAGGTTCCCCAAATAGATTCCTGCTAAGGCTATCCACGTGACCCAGTGAACTTCCCGGTCTATGTCGTATTTCAAATACAAATTCCTGTAACGCCAGCCAATTCTCTTCCAATTCTCGGTATCAGATTTTCCTTAGATAACGAACTTCGGACAGAATTACAATCCGTTTGCACGACAAACTCGATTCCAATTAAATGCACTCGAAACCTCTGCAACATCCATACCACTACCAAAGTTTCAAGTTCAGCTACCATATGCTATTGGTGCATATTACCATTCTTTTGTCTTTGTAGAACAATTCCGCCAACCCAGCCTGGTTGGCATCAGTATGTACCTCCGTATATGCATCGTTAGAATGTATGGCTAACACAGGTTCCTCTATTAATTTGTCGTTAACGCTCGAAAGGCTCCCTCTTCTTCCTCTCCAAATCTCCACTCAGTATTCTTCTTCGTTAACCTGGTCAACGGACGAGTCAAAACAGCAAAGTTTTTTATAAACTGACGGAAATAACTCGCCAGATCCAAAAACTGCCTCACCTCATGTACATTCCTCGGAGTAGGAAAATTTGCCTCGGACTAGGTTTAACTGTTCCATCCTCAATCAGAAATCCTAAGTGCTCGACTCTGTTTAAAAGAAAGTTACATTTAGACATATTTAATTTCAAATTTGCTTGTAGTAACACGTTCAACACTGATTTCAAATTCTCAATCGCCTCTTCTTCAGTTTCTGCCGGTATCAAAACGTCATCAAAATAAGCCAAGCAATCGTAAATCTCAAAGGTCCAAGTCCCTTGTTAATGAGTTTCTGGAACACGGCTGGT
>CATLJY010000246.1:0-33852 GCA_949987705.1 Thereva unica | reverse complement strand
GGAGAATCTTAATGTCACCAGAGAATTCTCAATATGTAGGCCAAAAATTTCAACTTGGCATTATCCTGGTTGATTACAATTAACCAGCTATATAAAGATGTCACTATAGACAAAACTGTTCAATTTAGCGAAAGAGATATAGTACGATTATATGAGGAGCCTCTACAAAGTAATATTGAAAACATTGATGAACTTCAACAGAAGAAATTTGCATATGCACCGGTAAGTGATTCATCAAGAATCGTACGCGCTTCGTGGCATCAAGCAAATAATTCTATATTTACATCAGGTTTTGCAGGAGTGCAATGTTGTGCAATGGTGTTAGCAAATATCGTTAGAGCGACTCTTCTTTCACCATCGAGCTGGACAACGAACACGCTGAACAGAAATATGACAGAAGGCGACAATATATACAAAAAAATTCGTTCGCTGTCTGAAACAGACCCTGCTGTATATCCTGTTAGGACTGACGGATACTTGTTCGTTCGAAATTTTGATATAATCAAAAATGACTTTTTTTTTATGTTGCACACTAGAGACTTAGGGAAGGTCCATTTGTACTGTCGACCATGTATTTATTTATTTATTTATTTTTTTTTTTTTGAAATGTCGAACAGCAGCTCTAGTCGGAAGATAGAGAGAGAAGTGAAGGAAAGAACTGTCACAACCTAGCTGCGGTATTTTTATTTCATTTACTCCCAACCATTTCGCGACTCTGACATCGGGGCATCGAGAACAACTCGCTGGAGTGTTATGCCTCCTGAAACGAGTTGAATCTCATCAGCCAACGGATGCCATGCGCTTGGTGGAGCGGGGAAGAGAACTAGTGAAGGCTATGACAGGAGGAATCAGGAATGCAAAGAGGGAAGAAGAAAGAAGGAAAGTTAGGCGGGAAATTGGGAAAGGCTAGGACCGTGGCACCGCCGGGAATCGAACCCGGGACCTCTGGGGATAGTAGACAGGCGCCTTACCCCTAGACTACCGAGGCCCCGACTTATTTATGTTTGATCATAATCTTCGTATAGTATATGATTTAGAGTCAGCTCTTTTCGGGAGTTTAAAAGACAGAGCCAATCAATCAAATATTGGGTTAACACTTACACAGGCTCTTGAAGAACTGTTCGCGAATCATAAAGCGGGCGTGCTAATATCAGAGGGAAAATCATTAGGAGTCATGTACTACGATAGAAGATACTATTTTACTGATTCTCATTCATGTGGAGCAACAGGTTCAAAGGCAAAGGAAGGAGGCAAAGCATGTATAATTCAATGTGACAATATGGACGAATTTGTGAGAATATGCAAACGAGCAACTGAATCTAGAAACACACAGTTTACTATAGATTATATTGATGTTTATCCGTCTTCAACTGTTCACGACAATACCTTGGAGACTGAGATACAGCCACTGCAAATCATTCAAAATACAATACGCGAACCTGAATCGCCCCGCATATCTTCTTGTCTTTCGATATCTGCTTTAAAAAATATACCTTTGCAGACATCTGTAATGGCTCCCATTGATGTCATGCAACCTAATGTTGAGGATGAATTGGAAGTGTCTAGTAACCTTAATCAAATTATACGTAAAACGACAGATAATATAGTCAACGATGCTTACGAAATGAAAGCAGAAGAATTTGCTTGGTTTTTCCTGTTCCATATGGCGATAATGGACTAAAAGAACCACGATCAGTTCAAATTATGCCACTGGACTACTTTCAGTTCAGATTATTAGGCAATGACACAAGATTTCAGCGCAATGACTATCTATTTTACGCTTTGTCCATGTTCGAATATTATAGAGTGAAAAGTACTACATCAGCTTGCGGCAGAAAAATTCGCAATCAAGAAGGACAGATTGAAGATATACACTTATACATTAAAAATTTACGTGGTTCGGCGGCTTACTGGAGAGCTGCGTTAAACGACCTCCTAGCTCAAATTAGAACCCTGGGGCCCCCCACATATTTTCCGACTTTTAGTTCAAACGATCTAAATTGGTTAGATCAACGAAAAGCTCTTCTGATTGCTGACAGTAGACCCGAATTGGACCCCAGTTCTTTGACTATATATGAGACTCAATGTCTCATCGAGAAATATCCGATCAAATTGAGTCGACACTTCATGGTGCGAGTTAGAGCGTTGATAAAATACATTAAAAAAATTTGTTGTCTGTAAAGAGGGTTTACGGACGATAGTTTAACGTGACAACGTCATGAGAAAACATTGATGAAATGATTGCATACTTTTATGAATAAACTTGAATCATTTATATTAAACTAGCAAAAACCCGCGTGCGTTGCAACGCCTTTCAATAAAATAAGATTATGAGGACACAGTCTGCGATAGGAAAAAGCTATAGTGAAAAAAGAACAAATCTGGGAAAATTGATTTCGGGAGATGACCGCCATGGACCAAATGATATATTGAGTATACTATATTGCCTATGGTGTTCTACTTATCATACTCTTTCATTTGATACCCATGTCGAAGGGGTTGTGAAGAAAATATTAATCCGCACTCTTGAGATGGCCGCTATGGACCAAACGATATATTGAGTATACTATATTGCATATGGTGTTCTACTTATCATACTCTCTCATTTGATACCCATCTAGAAGGAGTTGTGAAGAAAATGGTAAACCGCCCTTTTGAGATGGCCGCCATGGACCAAATTATAAATTGAGTATACTATATTGCTTATGGTGTTCTACTTTTCATAGCCTTTCATTTGATACCCATGTCTCGGGTGTTGTGAAGAAAATCGCAATCCGCCCTCTTGAGATGGCCGCCATGAATCTAAAGACATGGTCTATGGCATTCTCCTTATAATGCCCTTTCATTTGATACCAATGTCGAGGGGGGAGTGAAGAAAATCATCATCCTCCCTCTTGAGATGACCGCCATGGACCAAACGATATATTGAGTATACTATATTGCTTATGGTGTTCTACTTATCATACCCTTTCATTTGAAATCCATATCGAGAGGTGTGAAAATATCGGTAATCCAACCTCTGGAGATGGCCGCTATGGACCAAACGATATATATTGAGTATACTATATTGCTTATGTGTTCTACTTATCATACTCTCTCATTTGATACCCATCTCGAAGGGGTTGTGAAGAAAATGGTAATCCGCCCGCTTGAGATGATCGCCATGGACCAAACGATATATTGAGTATACTTTATTGCCTATGGTGTTCTACTTATCATACTCTTTCATTCGATATCCATGTCGAAGGTGTTGTGAAGAAAATGGTAATCCGCATTCTTGAGGTGGCCGCTATGGACCAAGCGACATATTGAGTATACTATATTGCTTATATTGTTCTACTTATCATACTCTTTCATTGGATACCCATTTCGAATGGGTTGTGAAGAAAATGGTCATCTGCTCTCTTGTGATTAGGGATTGCAAATTTTGACGACAAACAAAAAATCGGAATTCGAAATTCAACTTTAAAAAACTTCGGAATTCGATCGAATTCCGAAATTTTTTTATATTTTTTTAGATTGAAACAAATAATAAAAAACAACTTTTTAAAGCTTAAATAAATTCATATTGTAATTAAAACAAAATGATTCCACAAAAATTCAATTAGTACAGAAATGAAAATATTAAAATTGCGTATAAATTATAAAGAAAAAACATTAAAATGAATTATTGATTCGTATTTCTAAAATAGGTTTTAAGGAAGCAGAGGTCACTCAAAGCCTTATCTCCTAATCTCGATCGAATTTTTGTGCAATAGTTACCAGCAACTGAAAAGGCTCGTTCAGACTGCACGCTCGTTGGTGGAATAATGATTAAAAATGAGTATATAGACTCTAGAATTTTTCCCCGCACGCCATTTTCTTCAAAAAATTTCATTTCTGATTTAATTTTTGAAATTAAGCTCCGGTTTGTAGGTTGTTTAGTTGAGCTGGATGGTATATTAGACGATAAATTCAATTTAATTTTGTTCTCCAGCTTTTGCATTAAGGACTGCGCTTCATGATCAGTTCGTTCTTCCGAAACCACTTCTTCTAGATCGTCAGATTCCGACTCGTCGACTAGGGAAGGTTCTATATCTGTGTCGAATATCAATCTTTGTGCAAAGTTTTCAATAACTTTGGCTATTGTATTTTTCGATGGTCTGGTGAAAGATTCGTGAATCTCACTGTTTCCACCATTGTGTAAATACTGAAGACATCCAGATACACTTGTTCGTCTTTGGCTTATTCGATCTTCTAAACAGTGCCTCAATTTTAGTGAAAGTTCATCAGATTTTAAATTATCAAGCATAAAAGACAAGGCCGCATCAGCAGAAAGAAGAGTTGCATCCTCTCGACAAAGGGCGTCAACAGTAAGCTTAACTGGGAGAAGTGCAGAAATAACGTTGTTAATCGATATAATTTCAGCTTCTGAAATAACAATATCAGATCCTATGTCAATCAGTGCTTTTCGAACACAGTTTTTTAGTTGGTTAAATCTTTCAAGCATTTGGACTAGGCTATTCCACCTAGTTCTAGTGTCCATGATAAGTTTTAATTCTTTTCCAAATTCTTGTTTTGCGTACATTTGAAGAATATCATTCGATGTTCTCGAAAAACGGAATTTCTTTACAATCGTACGAACTTTTCTGATGAGAAAACAAAATCCAAATTCTTCGGTCCCAGCATTCTCTAACTCAGCTAGATTATCAATTTGTTCAATCAAGCCAACATCGTCATCGTCAACGTATTCCTCTTCCTCTGATTCTTCGTAGTTATTCCCTGGTTCTTCTACACTAATATCCTCTGAAGTTATATTCTCTAATTCAGTGGTATTTGATTTATTATAGAGAACACTAATTACAGCTAACTGGATCGCATGTGCAAAGCACAACTGCTGATTACATGGTAAAAGGCGTCCCAATTTTTGCATAACCGCTGCCCCATCAGATGTTATGGACGTAATACCTTTATCTAAAGGAGAATGGGCAACTTTGTATGGACTCCGTCCCAAGGCTGTAACAAGTTGTGATATATATCATTTGAAAGGTTATCACAATGGCTTTATTTTATTATATGACACCAACCATGATAGTTGTGCAGGGGAAGAGTTTTATTTTCAAATAAAAGATATATTTATTTGGCTTTATTTTATCAACCAAATTCATATAATAGTCCAGTCAATTTAGACATCCGAGGGTACATAAATTCGCACCAAGCTGAAAATTGGTGTTCAAAGCACCGTTATAAATGAAATCTAAAAAGTCCCCATCGATCCGACACCTGGAACCTGGATTTACTCGGGGTCAAAGGTCACAAAAGCGGGTTTTTTGCGATTTTCAGCAAAACGGTAACTTTTATCATAAAATAGTGTTTACAAAGTTTGTAGATTATGCGATTACCTACAAAAAAGGATCTTATACATTTTCCCGTACGAATGAGATATCGCCGTTTTAAAGATTTACATAAAGCACTCATATCCCCTCACTTGCAACTTGTATGGCCGAATTGCCATTTACTTAAACTTTAATAACTTCTAGACCGATTATAGTAGAGCAACGTAATTAGGCTCATATTTTAGGTAAATGTGTATTCTTTTATGTGAAAGAAATAACAGAAACCTGAGTGACTCCGTTTAAAAGATATGTAGGTTCAAAGTATGGGCAAACTGTCGTTTTTCAGCAGCTTGGTCTAATTTGACCGGACTATAAATAATGATAGCAGTTTAACGTGTGGTCCTTCCATGTTTTATTCCCATTGTCTCCGTAAAGGGAGTTTGGAATAATAAGGTTCCGCGAAATAATTTGCAGTATGTAAGAAAAGTCAAGTTGGTTTAACGTACCGAGCTCAAATAAAAATACCAATTCAAAAGTGCAAAAAATGTATGTATCAGTCAAAAATTGCGTAGGTGTGCGGCGCGGCGGCAGTTCAGTGGGAGGCCCATGGAATACACTATGAGAGACCGATCACCATACACAAGTGCTTTGTAATAAAGTGAAACAAAATAAATAAATGGTAAATTGAGTAAAAATTACGTTTATTTGTAGATTAAATATAATGTCCATATCTCTTCCCCTGCACAAGTGTCATTGTTGGTGTCATATAATAAAATAAAGCTATTGTGATAACCTTTCAAATGATATATATCACAACTTGTTACAGCACTTGGGACAAAACGCCCATTCTCCTTTAGATTGTTATTTCGCAATGTGGTTTTCAGGGCCACGAGGCACTTCTCTGCAGGGAAACGTCCTTCGACTCGAACTAGACCTAAATTCCAGAACTTTTCCTTGGTATGGACATTCACATTCAAATAACATCGGTTTCTTGATGATGTCCATTCATCTAAAGTTAAGCAAAACCGTGTTCCATCTTCTTTGAGGCTCATAAAATCCAGCAACATTTAAGCACGCATTTTGTGAGCGTATTCTAAAACCATTTTCCGAATGGAGTTAGGTGATTTTGGTAATATACGAGTATAATCTCGAGCGCCTCTAGCTAAAATGCAAGTTCTCAAATCGATAGAGGTACAAAAAACTTTGAATGGCAAATTATCCAAGGCACACATTCTTGATACGATTGCAGAAAGTGATTCATCTTTTTTGTTGCTTAAATAGTGTGTAATCATCATTTTTGATGAGCCGCTTTCTGGAACACATTCTTGAAGGACTTCCCGTTTTAAGACATTAATATTATGTATTGTTCTTAAATGCGTGTGCTGAGGGGTTGTCGTCGACCCATTGGTTTTTACTATCTCTTTACATATTTTACATTTCGCTGTTAGTTTTTTTGATCCTCTCAAAAAATGAAACCATACAGAATTTTGATTTTTACATTGCTTTAAGTATTCAGAATAAATTTCGTTTTCAATCTTTTTCGATAACATTTTGGGGACTGTGAACAATAACTTAACTTATTAACAAAAATATTGAAATAAATTTAATTACCTTATTTAAAGATATCGCTAATTGAACATAAAATAAAATCAGGATTACTAAATCACTAAAAGCGACCGCGCTCGAAAAAACGAATCTCAAACTGATGAAAATAGTAAAATCTAGTGACCTATGAGAAAACCATTTTTTGTGATTTTGAATGACGAGTAAATCTGCTTTGCTTTGAGTTGTTGTTGTTTTTGCATTGCATTACAGAATAGCCGTGTTTTTTTAATGAACTATATAGTTCTTTCATCGAGTTCATTAAAAAAACGACAAGGGAAATTCCATGAAGCGCCTACTTCGATGCTTAAAAATTTCAAAATTAAACGGAAGTTAAGTTTTATTTTTTACACTGATTAATATACATAAACAAAAACATATAGTAAGACGGAGACAAAACGAAGAAGTAAATTTTATTAATTCGGAACTCGTTATGAAATTTTCGGAATTCGAAATTATATTTTTGAGAACGATAAGAACGAATTTCGGAATTCTCGAATTTCGAATTTCACATATGCAATCCCTACTTGTGATGACTGCCATGGACCAAACGATATATTGAGTATACTATATTGTTGGTGTTCTACTTACCATAACCTTTCATTTGATATCCATGTCGAGGGGTTGTAAAGAAAATGGTAATCCGCCCTCTTGAGATGGCTGCTATGGACCAAGCGCCTGCTTTTGAAATTTTTTTGCTATAAACCTCACGGAGCCCGAGACCTTTCCAACGAATGCAAAACCGTGGAAATCGGATCGTGCGTTCTCTAATTATAGCGTCTGGAAGGAAAACCCGACTTATTTTTATATTATAGATAATAACAGTAAACGTCCCACCTTGCGACTTGTGAATGGTAATAGCACAAGCAGGAACGCAAGGAAACTGTTTTCGTTTGCATTTCACGGTTTTCGTCAGTGTAATGTTCACTATTTTCTTATACACCGGCACCCAGTTAGGAGACAGAGTGTTTGGCTTGCTTTGCTTATTGTTGACAATTTGACAATAATTTAATCTAATTAATATTGACAATTTTAATCAAATTTTTAAGATTACTACGATCAATTTTTTAAAATTACTTCGGGAGATAACGGGACATAACGGGACATAACGGGACAATGAGTCATCATTTTTCGTGCATGCAGCCGGCGTTCATCGTTTTAATAGACGTTGTCACGTCAAAATAATGATGAAATCAGGGGTGGCAAAGTGAAGTACCACTGGTGGCGTATCGAATTTCAGAATCGTGGTAGTCCTCACCTACATATCGTCGCTTAAGTTCTAACACCACGTAAGTCAATTTTTGGCGGTTTTGACATTTTGATGCCATTTACTACAGAATTAGAAGAGGCGTCGTTTGAGCCATTCAGAAACAAGCAACGTCCAATATAAGTGTAGTGTGTACACAAATTTTGAAATGGTATCGTAATAGTATCCATTTTGAAATGGTATCGTAATAGTATCGTCTTGTTGTCCCTTTTTCTTATTCCTATAATATTAATGGTGTGATTGTTGACTCTCCAGTTACTATTTGTGATCTTGGCGTTACCTTTGATCATTCGTTCAACTCATCTTGCCAGGTTGACTTTGCATGCTCCAAAGCTTTTAGAATGCTGGGTTTCATAAAGCGAAATTCTACTGACTTTCGGGACCCATTTACATTAAAAGCCCTTTACATGTCCCTTGTTCGGTTTCACTTAGAATACGCATCTGTTGTGTGGAATCCTTATACCTCTCTCCACCGTTCTCGGATTGAATCCGTGCAGAAGTCCTTTACTCGGTTTTCTCTTCGTAAGATCAATTGGCGTAATAGTATGCCCTCTTACAATTCCAGATGCTTGCTTCTAGGACTGCAGAAGTTAGAGACTAGGCGAAACATTGCCTGTATTATGTTTGTCAGAGATGTGTTATGTTTTCGTATCAAATCTGCTTCATTACTTACTCTATTTAACATTTATGCGCCTGGCATATCCTTGAGATCTAGGCCTCTATTGTTTGTTCCTCCGCATAGGACCGTTTATGGCCAGCATGAACCAATAACGTATTGCTCTCGCCTATTTAATGAAGTTTATGGCGTGATTGATTTATCTGCTGAGAGAATAGCATTCAAGTCGGTATTATTAAGCCATCTTAGTAGGTAAAATTATTATATTCTTTGAAATTTTATATATTCATTCCTAGCTTGTCGTTTGCTTTAAATTAATTTGTCTTTATAATCTTATTGTTTTTAACTTATATTTTTTCTTATATTTTTTTTATGTATTTTAATTTTTATTATTAATTTCTGCATTCTGTCTGTTGGAGATTTACTCTGTAGACCAGTAAATAAATAAATAAATAAATAAATAAAATTGCGCAGTTTTTTCACTCTCCTGTAAAGTCGTTATTTTTGACTTACGTGGTGTTAGAACTTAAGCGACGATATGCTAGTATGGATTGAAAACCACCCAGGATTTGACACTGATGAAGATATCCAACAGCTTGATCGAGTGGATTCTTGTAAATTATCTTCCCATGGCGAGAATCCAGAACTTCACGAACTTGTAAAAAAATGTCAAATCCACAGACACACCCATACATGTACAAAGAATAACACTACACCCAGTCGGGAATATTGGAAGCCCTTACTTATGTATTTGATTATTTCAGTCCTGGGGTCAGTTCACGCAATTCGACACTCGACGTCGACATCGACGCTTTATGAAAACGACAATAATTTCTACGACGACGTTGAATTTGGGTTCACGTAAGTCGACGTGTCGAATGTCGTTTTCCCAAAATAATTTCTCCTAAAGGTATGCAAAATCCAATGAAACCGCTGCACTTTTCACATTATCCACAAGGGGGACAAATTGCAAATAATACTAAAACTTCAATAATGTGAGTAATTAAATTAATTAATTAAACAAATTCATAATAATATTGGAAAATCTCAACTCTGAATTTATTTTTGTACATCTAACTCTTCTTGGAGTAGTTATAATTGTTATTTTTCAACTAATAGTTTTTCTTTTTCTATTGCATTTTGCTCGTTCAGAAATGTAAAAAGTTTTATGTAAAATTATTTCTGCTCTGCTCTAATTGGCAATACAACTCGTTTTTAATACAACAATAAATGAATTCGACTACAAATCTGGCGTCGAGAAGATTAGCGACACTTTTAAAACGACAAACATAAAACGTCGACTTGCGTGAACCCAAAACGACATTTAACGCGTCGTTTTCAGTCGACGTCGAATTGCGTGAACTGGCCCCTGATTTGACACTGCAAAGGTAATCGGTTGCAATGTAATTAATACAGAATCCACAACGTCCACAGCCAAAGTACTACTTACATTTTGCATTACCTGGTAATGCAGAGGGTAATGCCTCTATGCTTGTCATTTATTTGTTCTGTTCTGTTATTTCTTCGTTCTTTTGATTCTTTCTCCTTTTTACCAGTAATGACCTATGTAAGGCCTTCCATGGCTATGACATTTCTATGTTAATTGTAATTAACAAAATAATCCAGCTGGTAATAAGAGTAGTGTATACCATTTACAAAATCAGGCATTCAGCATTAATGAAGAAGTTCTTCCTTTCCCGACTGGGCAGTAGCATGTCGATTCAATTTTCCACGACAAGAATGTAATAAGACTCGAATAATCTCTCATTCGTCTGACGATTTTATACGTAGCGGAGGAAGAATATGTTTACTTGAACGTCGAAAAGAAGATGCTTGGGTAAATAGTTACAATCCAGATTTATTAAAATTGTGGACTCGTAATATGGACAGGCGCGGATCTAGAATTTTGTTTTGGGGGGGGGGGGGTCACGGAATTAAAAGTAAACCAAGAAAGCGAAACACTAAAAGCATTTGACGATTTACTTGGACAAAATGGAACGCTTTCATTTCACCAACGGAACCAATATCATGAGAGGGTGGTAGAAGCTGAAAAAAGTTTCCTTCAGACTTTTCATAACCCAGCATCTGGGTGTACAACGGGACTCACAAGTAAAAGAAAGCCGAGATCGATGTGATTATGTAGGGATAATGAACTTCTCTATAATCGTGACACTGACGGAAAAGTAGATATTCTGGTGGCAAATGATAGGAACTTCAGGGCACTCTTCGTTGAATTTGGTGACTTTACTCTTCAGCATCATTTGGAAACCGCAGGTTCAATCGCGACATATATCAGTAAAACCAGAGAATTTCATCACATTTTGCGATGCATACCAAGCAATTCGTCATCGATCTGTGTGAGAAATTCGATTTGGACCTAAAATATTTGGTTGGAATTAGAACAGATAGTTGCTCGCTAATGGCGTCTGATTTGAAAGGGGTATGTCAGGACTTGACGAAAGTAGCCATTCACGCAAGACGTTCTTGCAGTAATCATTTGTTAACAATTCTTTATTAAAATCTTCCAAAGTTTCAAATTGTCGCAATGCTTCAGGAACAATGAGATCAGTTTTGGCTTTGGCTAACGGTTTTGCAAACGTTTTTAAAAAACATCTTGGTGGCAAATCACTTAAGGACTTTGCTAGACTGGTAGAAACCAACTTTACTAGTTGGATAGAAAATCGCGTTGGGCACATGGAGTTTGAGGGTGAACAATTAATAAAAAAGTGTGACGCCTTTAATAAGATTTCGATGTGGGAGGACGCGAAAACTGCATCTCCTGCGGCAAATCTTCGTCTTGTACTTTTCAGCCTAGAGTTTCCGATTTCATCTGCTTGGTTAAATGACGTTCTAGACGTTTATAATATTCGTACTATTTGATTTTTTATCATAGTCATTAATAACATAATAAACTTTACTTTTCGTACGTATCCGGTACAACTTTACCTTTGAGCCGAATACTCCAAACGTCTTCTTTAGATTTAAAAAATAAATGGTTAAAAAATTTTTTTTTAAATAATTCTTTTTAAATAATTCTTTTGATTAACTAAAAAATGTACTGAAAATTAAAAAATAAAAAATATGTAAAACAAAGCGTGAAATTTCAATTTTAATGAAAAAGTTAATCAAAAGAATGGCGCATTTTTCATCAAAAATTGAAAATATAACTGTAAATCGCGTGAGATTTACAATAACCCTCAATTTTTGCTTTATTAATTTCATTATTTTTATATTAAGAAATTTACATTTTTTTATAAAATCATCATTTTTAATTTTGTTTGTTTTTCAATATATTTAAGATTTTATGTATTAATTTATAAGGCGTAGTAAAAAAATAAATTCAACTTGTTGTTTTGCTCAATTCACTTTGAAGAAAATTCTAACAAAATTTTTTGATGAAAAATGCGCCATTTTTTTAATTAACTTTTTCATTAAAATTGAAATTTTACGCTTTGTTTTACATATTTTTTATTTTTTACTTTTCAGTTCATTTTTTAGTTAATCAAAAGAATTGTTTAAAAAAATTTTTGTTAACCATTTATTTTATTTTCTACTTTTTAGCTTATTGTATGTATTCCGCCATTTTATGATGGCGGTTCTATTAGATTTAAAATTACGTCACACAGCTTACTGTATTCTACCTGCCGTACTCTTTCATGTTTCATCTTGGAACCGTCTTCCTGATTTTTTTACAAAATGGTCTGATTGCATTTAGTACTTATACATGATGAGTTCTCTACCACTTCACCAACTGGTGCGAGTAGCCGAGGGGGAACTGTATACCGGAGGCATAGCGATGGCCGTTATTATGGACATCGAAGGCGCCTTCGACAAGATACAGTTCAACAAACTCAAAGACGCTCTGGTGAGGCGAGAGGTCAGCCCTATGATTGTAAGGTGGGTGGACAGCATGCTGAAAAACAGAGCGGTAAGGATTCAGACAGGAGACTCGCGGCTTCGAGGGAGGGTCAGCAAGGGATGCCCACAGGGCGGGGTGCTATCGCCCCTCCTGTGGAACATCACTGTGGACACTCTGCTCAGGCGGCTAGAGGAAATGGGCGTGCATACCGTTGGGTATGCAGATGATGTAGCGATTGTGGCACGTGGCAAGTTTATGAGCACTACGGCAGATATCATGAGGAATGCACTCCAAGTGGTTGAGCAGTGGTGTACGGAACAGGGCCTCACCATAAATGCTAATAAGACAGACGCGATAATCTTCACTAGGAAGATTAAAGATCTGGATTTTCAGCCCCTCATGCTTTTTGGATCGAGGATCAAGGTGTCTGGGATGGTCAAGTATCTGGGTGTATACTTGGACTCGCGACTAACCTGGAAATACCACGTTGAAGAGAAGATTAAGAAGGCGACAAGGGTGCTTCACCAGTGCAGAAGAGTATGTGGACTAAGGTGGGGTATCTCACCAAGGTTAGCATACTGGACATATACCATGATGGTGAGACCCATCATAACTTATGCCTCGGTGGTCTGGTGGACTAAAGCCACACAGAAAACCGTCAAGAGGCATTTGGACAAGGTGCAAAGAATGGCCTGCGTAGGTGTGAGCGGTGCTTTCCGCACCACACCCGCCGCGGCATTGGAGGCGCTGTTAGGGCTGCTGCCGTTAGACCTCCAGGTGATGAAGACTGCGGCAGCCTCAGCGATTCGGATGAGACGGGATGCCGCATGGCAGGCGTCAGGAACCTTATATGGGCACATGAAGATCCTGGATCGCATTAAAGGGATTAGGGAGCTCATGATGCCCATGGAAGGGATCACAAAAATGAGGGTGACCGAAAGGTATCATAAAACCCTCATAGGGAACGGAACGCTCCCCGAAGGGAGACCGGAAGACATATATATCTTCACGGACGGATCCAAGATTGACGGCAGAGCAGGTGCGGGAGTCTTCTCGGAGGACTTAAATCTGACCTGCTCTCTGGCTTTGGGGAATTACACCTCAGTCTACCAGGCGGAAATGCTTGCTCTGCTGCACGCGCTGGATCACATAAATGAGGGTCAGGTGCAGGGAAGAAGTATCCTTATAGCACTGGACAATCAGGCTGTGATTAAGCGCATGAACCAGACAGAGATTAATGCGTCTCTGGCGTTGGAATGTGTCCAAAAACTGAACAGGTGTGCGCAACAAAACAACGTGACGCTAGCTTGGGTTAGAGGACATACAGGCATCGATGGGAACGAAAAGGCTGACAACCTGGCAAAACAGGGGTCAACCTCGGAATTCTGGGGACCGGAGCCATACTCTGCCATTGGCAGAGGGTTGGTAAGGAACTACATCGAGAAATGGGTCGCTGAGGAACACCGGAGACGGTGGGACGCTATGACCACGTGTAGGCAGGCTAAGATGGTGCTTACGCTGCCGATTACCGCAGCCAGAAGAAGGATCCTGCATATGCAAAGGAGAACCCTCAGATGGTTGGTGGCACTGATTACAGGACACGGATGTTTCAGGTATCACCTAAAAAGAATGGGAATTCTGGAGGATGACACCTGTCGGATGTGCCTGGAGGAACCTGAGACGGCCACACACATAGTGTGTCACTGTCCGGCGGTGGCGAGGAAAAGGGATGCCATAACTGGACTCCAGTGGATGGAGGACATGAGGCAGACTCCCTTCAATCAGCTGCTTGCGATAACTAGGGGAGTCGAAGTAAGGGAGCAGTGGGACAACCCACTGCAACCCCAATAAGATGACTCTAGGCAGAGGGACGAAAAGGGACCCGCAAATAGTGGTCTGATTCGGTATCCCTCGAAAATCTATATATATACATGATGAGTTGAACATATGTTGAGCCCAAGTCTAACTACATGTAAACGGGAGTCGAGTTGAGTTAAGGTCGACTGAACTCGACTCAGCTCTGCTACCTGGGTTGAGTTGAAATTATGCATACGGACATGAGTTCAGTAGTTGAGTAGTTGAATTTAGTTGACAGCAGCATCTCTGTGTTTTGTTTGTGATTTTTTGTAACGTGTACTGCTTCTTTATTTTCAATTCACCGTTAACTCAACTATTAATCTCATCATACATATATAATAATTATCACGCGAACTACGAGTGTGTGCAAAATTGGAAGTTGATCGGTTATATTTTCTACTTTTTAGTCTATTATAAGCTTTCCGCAATTTTGTGTTGGCCGCCATTTTAAATTTGTAATGACGCCACATAGATAATTGTGTTCTACCTGTCATATCCTTTCATTTGATACCCATGTGAGAGGGCCGCGGAGCACAATTTCAAAAATCGGCCGCCATTTTGGATCCGCCATCTGGATATTTTTACAAAATGGTCAGATTGCATTGTCATCTAAACTAAACGTGCATGCAAAATTTCAGCTCTATCCGAAACCGGGAAGTCGGTCAAATTTAACTGACAAGATTTGACGACACGTAGTGTAAGTTAAATAAAAGAATTTAAAAAAGCAGATGTGATGAAGATTCTGGTTTTCGACGGTTATTTACTGAAGCTCAACATCTCGCTGCACAATTGGATGAGGAATTCAAAGAAGCACGGGTTGTTTATCGTCAAAAAATTAACCTCCAGAAGAAGAATCTTCATTCCTTTATTGGACAACATTGTTACCGAATTTAATGAAATGCTTTCTCCAGACATGTTGGACCGAGACGTTGATCAGTTGAGACATTCAAGATGTTCGACAAGTAGTAGAAGCGTACCAGCAGCTTTTGGTTTCTCCCATCTCAACTATTATTGCATAGTTCGAGCATTTGGGGGGGGTCATGACCCCCGTGACCCCCCCTTGAATCCGCGGCTGAATATGGACATACAACCTTGTGGGTCTAATGGGGCAATCGCCTTTTACATTGCGAAGTATTTGTCCAAAGGAGAGCCAACTAGTTTAGATACAGGAGTAGCACAGGCTATCCAACAAATACAACGCAATGAATCAGACATATCTCGCCAACTCTTCCGTATATGTATGAAAATTCTTCACGAAAGGCAAGTATCAGCCAAATTTCCATGCGCTAAACCGTGAAAGTAACATAAGGGAACAATAAAACACAGACTTCTTACTCATGTGAATAGTCACGTTGAGACTATGTGTGTATTTTATTTGTAAATATGTAAATATTGTAATATACTTAATTATTATAAAGCTGTTAAAAATGCTAACTAAGCGAACTTTTAATGTATTCTGAATCAGTAATAAACATGCTAAAGTTATTTTAAGACTGAAAAGTTGGTATGGGTATCAAATGAAACGCTATGAAAAGTAGAATAATATTAGCTGTTTAGCGTCATTCGGAATTCAATATAGCGACCAACACAAATTGGCGGATTATCTTTTTATTTACAACGCGCTCGGTATGGACATGAAATGAAAGTGTATGACGAGTATAACAGTAATCTGTGTGACACCATTTTAAATCTAACATGGTGGTGACAAGAAAATGGTAGAAGCCATATAATAGACTAAAACGTAGAAAATAAAATATATAGTTTGAAAAAACCAAAAAATACGCTTTTAATTTAAAATGAACTAAAAAGTAAAAAATAATTTTTAATGTAAAAATTTTATTACTCCAGCCAGTACATATATGGGAACAACCTACGTTTCGAAATGTAAAAAAGCGTGGGGCGCTAACGAAAAGTTCCAATGTTAATAAAATAAGGAAATAGGTAAGGAGCCCCACGCTTTTTTACATTTCGAAACGTAGGTTGTTCCCATATACTGGCTGGAGCAATAAAAAATTTACATTAAAAATTATTTTTCACTTTTTAGTTCATTTTAAATTAAAAGCGATTTTTTGGGTTTTTTAAACTATATATTTTATTCTCGAAATGAACACATTTCAGAGAAAAATTTATTGAACAAAAATGTAAAGGACAGTGTTATCTACAATTAATGTCATTGGTGCTTTGTCGTACAACAAAAAATGTTCGCAGTAAGCCGCGTCTCCACCAACCGAGCATGTTCGCCGAACAGTGTTCGCGAACATAAAAACGGACAAACATTCCACATTTGGTTTCCAAACATGTTCGGCGAACATTTTCAATAGCTCAATAGCGGCGAACAAATCAATGTTCGCTACAACACCGAACAATGTTCGGCGAACATTTTCAATAGCTCAATAGCGGCGAACAAATCAATGTTCGCTACAACACCGAACAATGTTCGGCGGACATCACCAATGTCTGTCGAACACTGTTCGGCGAACATGTGTATCAAGGGTATTATGTATACGTAGTTTAAGTGTGCCTTGTTTGGCGAATTAATAAAATAAAATAAATTCACTGGAAGATTCAGTATTTTGGCGGGCGTGTTTTAGGCTATTTATATGTACTATATATTAGCTCTACCTGTATGTATGTATAGATGTATGTATGTAGACAAATCTTGAAAATTGTTTTTGACCCGCTTCCATATAACCGATCAGCTTCAAATTTTGCACAGGTGTACAGTTCAAGTGACAATGCAATCTGACCATTTGATAAAAAAATCAAGATGGCCGTTTCAAGAGGCGGCCAAATTTCGCAATTCTCGCAACGCTCTCGGTATGGATACCAAATAAAAGTGTATGATGAGTAGAGTACAGTAAGCTGGGTAACCTCAGTTTAAATATCGGTCACCACAAAATAACGGAAGACATATAATAAACTAAGATAGAAAACTAAAAATATAGTTTAAAAAACTTAAAAATATGCTTTTGTTTAAAAATGAACTAAAAAGTAAAAAATTATGTTGAATGAAAACTTTTTTGCTCCAGGCAGTATATATAATATATGGGACGCTAGCGAAAAGTTGCAGTAATAATAAAATAAGAATATAGGTAAAGTTCCACGCTTTCAGGAAGAACAGCTCATTCTATGCTTAAGATACCGATCGAAGAAGATCATATGGAAAATCCTGCGTGGAACAAATCTAAAAACCGTGGAAAAAATCTAAAGTTTTACCAAACTGCATCTGGGAATGCTGTCTGGGAATAAGCAGGGGCGGATCCAGAAACCATTCTTGGGGGGGGGAAATTAAATTTTATGAGGCCCCTAGACCTAGTGAAATATTTTGTTTTGTTCAATATAATTGACGGTCTGTGGGTAATATTGAAAGTTTGCCTGCGGCAAAGAAAGAAACCGTCAATATTTTGCTCAATATTATTGCACAATGTTATTGATAGTCTAGGTCCCACTTTACTCAAAATCTGGAGATGAAAGTTAAAAATTTTATTAAAAAAATGCATCCCTAAGAATAAAATAACTCGCAAAAAAATTGTGTATATCATACAGAGTCAAGTGACATATTTTATTGCACTGGAAAATACACTTGTATATTTACATGTTAAGTATGTTGATTGTGTTTTTATGCAGTACATACATAGTTCATTTACATGTTGGGAAAGATTTCATAGAACAAAACGGTGCCTCCCAAGTTTCGCAAATCTTTCGATGACCTCTTCAGCAGTGACGTCAATGTCGATGTGTGTGTAACAATGCCAAACCAATCAATCTTTCTTGTAGCATAGTCGTCCGGAGCCATGTTTTTAAGCGGCGAAGAGTATAAAAAGAGCGTTCAGAGCTCGCGTTTGTTACGGGAAGTGTGCAGAATATGCGAAGATAAGTGTGAATTATCGGGTAAATGTCAACATCGCAGTGCTTTAATACGTCTAATGCGGTGGTTGGTAATACATTGATTCCAAATTTTCGCTGCTGTTCCCAATGACATCGCCAGGAATTCAATTCTCCTTTTAGCCTCAAACGTTGCACGATCTTGTCATTATAGTATCCAGTGATAGTGATAGTATCCAACAGAGGAATGTACACCGAGACCCTATAATAATCTATACAAGTTTGGGTAGAAATATCCCCACTCGTGGCTGAAAATCGCAAAAGGCCAAGCAGAGCCGGACCATCGTGCTGCATTTCCTCTTATCTCAAAACTTCAATTTGCAGCACCCTTTCGGCCTTTAGTACCCACACTGAAGTAACCCAAATTGTGACTTACAGCGCAACTCATATTTAGTAGAGATGGGGTATGACAAGAACCCCAATTTGCTATAAGTAACCCAATCTGGCAAGGCAAAGTCAAAATTTGAGCCAGCCAGTGCAAGAAAATAATGCCAATTAAGAGCGTTTTTTACTAGTTTGACCCTAATATGCATTAGACCTCATTAGAATAAGAGTAAGAGAGTAGGAAACCTATGCCTCCACAATGTACATACAATCTTACATTCACAACTCGTCTTGAATCCCAGTAGGAATTCTAGGAAGGCCTTACCGATGGAGCACTGAAATAAGTACTCATCTGGTAAGGGGTACCCCTTATTTTCTTGGTGCTAGATGAGCCCTTACAAACCCCATTACAAGAGAAGGCAGATGGTAAGGTGTACTCCAGAATTATACCCAAACAAGTTAGAATCTGCCCGATGACTCAAGGGAGCTTTCCTGGAGTTTTCATAAATTTTATAGAAAAAAAGAAAACGGGCAATTATATTCGTCGACATAAAATGCGACATTAGCATACTCAATAGCCCGGCTCTCATTCGATACGGAGGACAAGCAGCTTTGGAGAAATGGAGAATTTAGTTGGGGGACTGCTTAGGTAAAGCCACTCTCGGGCTTGGGAAAAAAAGGCATTTGTAAAAGATGAACAAAATAAAAGCATTTCGATACCGGATCACATATCCACAGGCGCCCATGAATAATTCTTTTTGCAATGTTCCATTTGCTGCCGTACTATATCCCTTACAGATGAGCAGTTCTATAAGTACTCTAAGGTAAGTACTAAAGTAAGGCCTTACCTCCTATGACATCGTGTGTAAAAATAAGCACTTATGTAAGGGGTGTGGTAAGGCCTTCCCCTTACCAGTAAGTGCTGATTTCAGTACTTCTGTAAGCTTACCGGTCCTACTGGGATGTTACTGCTCAAAAATAAATAAGAAAAAAAAACCCTGTCTCTCTTCTACTTATGACCATTCTCAAATCGCCTCATTTCTTTATGAATGTTAAAAATCGAAAATCAATAAAAAGCCTAGGCTGTGGTCCCAAATATCCAGCATAGCCTGATTCCACACGAGCGCACACACGACACGATAAGAGTCGGTTGCAAAAGTGGTTTATGGAGAAGAGGGTATGAGAGGACGATGCAAATTGTGTCCATTCCATCGTCCTCTTTCACCCTTTTCTCCATAAACCACTTTTGCATCCGACTGTCGTGTCGTGTGTACTCTCGTGTGGAATCACCCATACCGGCCAGTGTTAATGACGTCTTAAATTACGCCCCATTCTTTATTTTATCCATACCAATTGCGTGAGATTTAAGACACCATCGCCACTGGCCGTTATGCTGGCTTCTCTATTTCGGAAATTTGTATATAACACAGGCATGATTTTTTTGCATTTTTGCTTTAGGCCTGACTGTGACAATTATTTTCCTGTCTAGTAGTTGAACAGTATTCAGGGATATTTTTTCAGGGTAGCATTTTTTCAAGATATTTTTTGTTAATGTTAAAAATCAAGATAGTAATTTTTATGATTATGTTTTTTAAAGTAATCCATAAATTATAGAGCTCTTGGGGGGGGAAATGTCCCTCATTTCCCCCCCCTATATCCGCCACTGGAATAAGTGTACTATGGCAAATAAAGTATTAACAGAACACCGCGAGATTTAAGATGTAAAAACCAATTGTTTTGGGGAGTAACTGTTTTATTGGCATAGATTCCGGGCAAATTCCGGCCAGCCGCATTGGCTACAATATACAAATCCTACATTCGGCCGCGCCTCGAATACAACTCGCACATCTGGGCAGGCGCCCCAAAAACCACCTTGGCTTGTCTCGACAAGGTGCAAAATCGTGCCCTCAAACTCATTGGTGATGGCCCCTTTCGCGCCTCCATAGACACCTTGAGCCACCGTAGGAATGTAGCAGCCCTCTCCATACTTTATCGCTATTACCATAGCGACTGTTCCACCGAAATTCAGGACCTCCTGCCTGCACGGCAATACTTTTCCCGCAACACAAGACTAGCCCGTTCGGCTCACCCCCATACCCTACAGCCCCCTCGTTCACGCACAATACGGTTTAGAAGTTCGTTTATGAATAGAACAACTCGACTGTGGAATAATCTCCCGCAGTCGGTATTTCCGAACTCGTACAACACCTTAGAGTTCAAACGTGAGGTCCATCGTCATTTTCTTCTACAACCTCCCGACCCCCTCTAACCTTTCCTATTCTCCTCTATTCTTCAAACCAAGCTTACTACTAGACATTGCACCATGAACTGAACGACATGACCGACTGGTAGTAAAAAGGGTTACACCTAAGCTTGGTTTTTTCATATAAAAAAAAAATGTTTCCGGCTGTCCGGACAAATATGTGGGCCGATGATATTGATGCATGTCTGAAATGATCACTCATTTAGGGACATATTGGAAAACGACATTTAAAGCAAAAGATGAGAGCGCAATCGGAAAACTCAGAATTCAGTAGTATTCTCCTCCACATAGGATATTCAATAGAAAATGTTCTGAGATTAATGAGAATGATGACAGTCATTGATGACAGTCCAGATGCTGCTGGATGTTGTTTGAAAGTTCGTAATAGACGAGGAAATTTTGATAAGCGACATTTACCTATGACGATTTCGAAAATATCAACTCAACTAAATCGACTCAACTCAGTAATGCCACAAACATTGTAATACTTACAAGTGAAACATCTAACACCGTTTATAAACAAGCGTTACAGTGGATTGTTAACCAGTGCCTTGCAGGCGGTATGACCGTAAACGGCGAAACACGAAAAGGGGAAGCAGCAACTCTCCTTTTTAGGATAAAATCAGAATCGTCTTAAAATGTTGGCAATCTTCGTATCAAGCCATGTTCGCCATGGGCAAGTTCAGGGTGCCAATTATCTGATAACGTCAAAATCTACGCGCACAAGACATATTCTGAATAAAATTGGTTAGGTATCTGTTGTGCACGTAGCATAAAAGTTTTCCAATGAATAACCTACCATACTTTTATAGTCAACTCTAAAGTTTTTTATACAGGGTGTATCAGCTAAAGTGTCCAACCGCTTGGCTGTGGAGAGGCTTTGGATAGACGAACAAAAAATCGTATGGATGGGGGGGGGGAATCGTTACGGTTTACCCGCTAGGGCGTTTTGAATTTTTTTTGGTAGAGGTTTACATATTACCCTGTATTTTTGTCACCTTATTAGATATTTTAATGAATAAGACATCAATCTACGCAGAATCAATTAGAAAAACACAATTATTTTGAAATCACAGACAGACACTCCAATTATATTTACATATATAGATTGTCACTGTTAAATTATTCGTGTGAGCGACTGTATGTTATGTTTGTGACTATAGTTATTCGTCTACTCATCATATTTATATAGTAAACACTATTTTTCGTTCTTACATTTCCACAAAGTCGTGATGACATCACCATAGTCTATATTTTCCGTCAGCTCTAGTTTTATTGATATCATGCAATGATTTAAACGTAACTCATATATGATCTTTGATAATTATTTGTTATTTTTACATTTTTTTCACCTTTTTTCACCAATTTTTTGCTTAAAATGCTCCTGGGACCTTGAAAGATGAAAATACGTCGAAATTTCGATTTTCGGACCGATTACAATAACTTCCTATACTGGGAAGTTAACAAGTGATCCAGCTAACTAGCCAACAAAGGCTGTACGCAGGCAGTACCAAACTAGAAGGTGAGCAAGGCGAAGACCACACCTAAGCGGAACTTTGGCACCCTATTACTAACTGGTTAAGCTGGCGGGATGGCTTATTAGGGCTACTTCTAAGGGCATATGAGTATTTTTAGTCTTCAAAAAGGCGATATGTCATGTATTGCAATTCGTACGGGAATAATCGCATAACCTACAAAATTTGTAAAAGCTATTTTATGAGCGTTTTAGAGATACAAATTTGCAAACTGATTTTTTTACATTTTGAATACATTTTTGCTTTCACCTATCTTTGGAGAAATTCGACATTTCATTTATAAAGTTGTTTTTAAGGGCTGTTCCAATTTTTAGCTATTCTCGATTTATGCTGTAGCTCAATGTCTATTTTGACTTGGTATAAAAAAAAACTGTGAACACCTATGTTTTAGGCCTGATTACATTCATTTAGGCCTGATTACCTCAAGATGTGATCTGGATCGGTATCATTATATACGAGAATTGCTTCATCAATGCAACAAATGCACTGGAAGGGCTAAAACGAATGTTTTCCTTGAGATTCGTGGGTTTTTTTTTATGTGAAAGACTAGAGTGTCAGGAAAGGCCCTTTATACTGTCGACAATCTATTTTCTTCGTATAGAGTGTGCAGTGTGCAGGGGAAGGAAGGAACTCTTACAACATAACCGCGATATTTTTAGTCCAACTACTTCCAACCATTACTATTGCGACCTTGACATCGGGGCATCGAGAAACAACTCGCTGGAGTGTTATACCTCCTGAAACGAGTTGAATCTCTTCAACCAACCGATGTCATGCGCTTTTGCGGAGCGGGAAAAGGCTAAGGAAGGCTATGACAGAAGGGAACTGGAATGTAAAGAGGGAAGAAGAAAGCAGGAAAGTTAAGTTGTTCGCCTAATGAACTACTTCGTCGTGAGTACATCAAATTGAGAAACTCCTGTAACTCCATCATCAGGAAAGTCAAATCATCAATTGATGATAGATTGAGAAGTGAGATTCTTAGCTCCACTACAGGCACCAAAAACTTCTGGTCCTTGGTAACTGCCATCAAGAAGAATTTTGCTTCCTCCTCAACACCTCCTTTTATTCACAACAAGGAAGTGATAACAGAAAGCAAACCCAAGGCCGACCTATTAGCTTCTCTGTTCGCCGCAAATTCTTCTTTACCCGATGCTGCTATGTCACCCCCCACTCTCGAGAATACCACCCATTCAATGGACGGAGTTCACTTCAGGACTCGCGAGGTGTTTAGGTGTCTCAAAGAACTCGACGTCAATAAATCCACTGGCCCCGACAAAATCTCCCCTATGGTACTTAAAAAATGTGCCTCACCTTTGGCGAAACCCCTACGCAAACTTTTTGCCCTGTCTTACTTCTCCGGAGTGTATCCCGATCCCGACTCTTGGAAACCAGTTCATGTTCAGCCAATCCCAAAAAAGGGTGAAGCCAGCGACCCCTTAAACTACCGCCCAATAGCAATTACTTCTGTTCTCTCCAAAATCATGGAGACAATAATCAATAAAAGGCTGATGAAATATCTAGAATCCAACCAAATTATACACGACAGGCAATACGGCTTCAGACCTAAACGGTCTACTGGCGATCTGCTTGTGTGTTTAACCGAGCGTATCAACCAAAGCATTCACAGCCTTATCGAGTCTGGTCTGGTTGCTCTAGATATATCAAAGGCTTTTGACAGAGTATGGCACCCAGCTTTGTTGAATAAACTCCAAGCTATTGGTATACACTTAGTTCTAAGGAACTGGATTAAGAGCTTTCTTTCAGGCCGTTCAATCAAGGTAGTATTGGACGGCGTCGAATCCAACCCACATGTCATTTCGGCCGGAGTTCCCCAGGGGTCAATTCTCTCACCCGGACTTTTTCTAATCTTCATTAATGATCTGCTCTCAATCCCCTCCAACCCACTTCACTGCTTCGCTGATGACGGTACTCTGAATTTCTCTTACTCTTTCGACAATATAAGACAAGCACGTGCCAGACCTTGTCTTTACCACCGTCAACTGATGTCGACTTCGATCAACCGGGATATCGAATCGATTCTTCATTGGGGCGAAACGAACCGGGTCGAATTCAATGCCACAAAAACGAAGTATTGTCTGATCTCCAATAAAAATTGTACCGACCTTCCTCCTATCTCAGTGGATAAAGAGAATCTAACGGCTGACTCAACTCTTAACATCCTAGGGGTAACTTTAACGGAGCATCTGCGATGGAATGATCACATATTTCACATCGCCAAACAAGCCTCCCAATGCCTTGGATTTCTCAAGAGATGAAAGTTCCTCCTCCAGCCAGCCGCATTGGCTACAATATACAAATCCTACATTCGGCCGCGCCTCGAATACAACTCGTATATCTGGGCAGGCGCCCCAAAAACCTCCTTGGCTTGTCTCGACAAGGTGCAAAATCGTGCCCTCAAACTCATTGGTGATGGCCCCTTTCGCGCCTCCATAGACACCTTAAGCCACCGTAGGAATGTAACAGCCCTCTCCATACTTTATCGCTATTACCATGGCGACTGTTCCACTGAAAATCAGGACCTCCTGCCTGCACGGCAATACTTTTCCCGCAACACAAGACTAGCCCGCTCGGCTCACCCTCATACCCTACAGACCCCCCGTTCACGCACAATACGGTTTAGAAGTTCTTTTATGAATAGAACAACTCGACTGTGGAATAATCTCCCGCAGTCAGTATTTCCGAACTCGTACAACACCTTAGAGTTCAAACGTGAGGTTCATCGTCATTTTCTTCTACACCCTCCAGACCCCTCTAACCTTTCCTATTCTCCTCTATTCTTCAAACCAAGCTTACTACTAGACATTGCACCATGAACTGAACGACATGACGGACTGGTAGTACAAAGGGTTACACCTAAGCTTTTAATTGAGACTTTAGTACGATTTACCGTTGTCTAAGGGACACATGTGCTACCTCGCATAAGTCCTGTTCAGCTCTAACTGTAGGGAATGTGTTAACCAAGTAGCTCCACAGCTTATTTTACCCAGATGCAGCTTTTTAAAAATTCAACAATTTCTGATACAGACCTCTTTTGATTAGATAGCTACAATTTAAAAATTTGGTAAAATTTGGGGTAAATTAGGGCTCTAGGGTAAAATGGCTTTAAATTTGTTCTGAGGTATTCAGAGCGATTTCTGAGTGCTGTAATATCAATTTAAAGGCGGGGACACATATTTCTTTTACCGCAACTTTGGGCGGGGGAATTTTTTCATACATATGTATATGCATACGTTTATACATGTGTGCTGCCTATGAGCATACGCTTAGACATATTTTTTTTTTTTTTATGTGGCAGTGCTAAGCTCAGGAGTCACCCTTTGTACTACTAGTCCGTCATGTCATTTGTCACGTCATGGTGCAATGTCTAGCAGTAAGCTTAGTACGGGGGAGGGATGAGGGGGGGGCATAGGTTAAGGATTAAAAGGTACGGGGGGGGGGATATTGAAGAAGGTGGTGATGAACCCTGCGTTTGAACTCTTGGATGTTGTAGGAGTTCGGAAATACTGACTGCGAGAGGTTATTCCACAGCGGAGTTGTTCTATTAACAAACGAATTCATATCTTGTTGAGTGCGTGAAAAGGGTAGTTGCAGGTGAAGGGAATGAGACGAGTGGGCTAATCTGGTGTTGCGGGTATAAGATTGCCGTGGAGGCAGGAGAGCGTTTAACTCGGAGGAACAGTCACTGTGGTAGTAGCGATAAAATTTTGTCAGTGCTGCTACATTCCTACGGTGGCTCAGGGGGTCGATGGTGGAGCAGGCGGTGTCGTCATCAATTAACTTGAGCGCCCTTTTTTGCACCTTATCTAACCATGCCAAGGTTGTTATTGGGGCGCCGCCCCAAACGAGGGAGTTATATTCGAGAAGAGGCCGAATGTAGGATTTATAAATAACAGCACGGGCCGATGGCTGGAGGAGGAACTTACACCTCTTAAGAAATCCCAAGCACTGAGATCCTTGTTTGGCGATTTGGAATATGTGGTCATTCCATCGCAAGTCTTTGGCTAAAGTCACGCCTAAGATGTGTAGGGATGGGTCGGCCTTTAGTACCACGTCATCCACTTTCAAGGATGGTGAGGTGTTGAACTTCTTTTTGGAGATAAGACAGTACTTGGTTTTGTCGGAGTTGAATTCAACACGATTCTTCTTTCCCCACTCTAGAATCAGCTTAATGTCATTTATAATCGACTTGGACATTAGTTCGCGATCATCAATACAGGATCTGGCATGAGTCTGTCTTGTATCGACGCTGTACAAGTAACGTAGAGTACCGCCGTCAGCGAAGCTGAGGAGTGGGTTGGAGGGGATTGAAAGAAGGTCATTTATAAATATGAGAAATAGGGCCAGTGATAAAATTGACCCCTGGGGGACCCCCGCAGAGATCGGGTGGGATGCGGATTTGACGCCATCCAATACTACTTTGATTGAACGGCCAAAAAGGAAACTCTCAATCCACTTCTGTAGAAGTGAGTCAACTCCAATAGCTTTGAGTTTAGCTAACAGGGCTGTGTGCCAAACTCTATCGAAAGCCTTGGAGATATCCAGAGCAACCAGACTAGACTCACCGGATTCATGCAGACTACGGCTGAGGTGTTCTGTAAGACAGACTAAAAGATCGCCAGTGGATCTTTTTTGTCGGAAGCCATACTGTCTGTCGTTTATGAGTAGGTTGGATTCTAGATATCCCATAAGCTTTTTGTTGATTATCGTCTCCATGGTTTTGGAGAGAATAGAAGTAATTGCTATTGGGCGGTAATTGGAGGGATCGCTGGAATCACCTTTTTTCGGTATGGGCTGAACATGGGCAAGTTTCCAAGAGTCGGGATAAACTCCGGAGAAATATGACAGGGAAAATAGTTTGCTCAGAGGTTTAGCCAAAGGTGAGGCGCATTGTTTTAAGACGATAGGGGGTATATTATCGGGTCCAGTGGATTTGTTGGCATCGAGCTCTTTGAGGCACCTGTACACCTCGCGAGTCCTGAAAAAAACCCTGTCCATTGAATGGGCGTTACGCTCGGAAACAGGGGGTAGCACATCAGTTTCGGGTAAAGAAGAATTCGCAGCGAACATAGATGCTAATAAATTGGCCTTGGATTTGCTGTCTGCTATTACCTTCTCATTGTGAATAAAGGAAGGGGTTGAAGTTGTAGTGAAATTCTTCTTGATGGAACTTACCAAGGACCAGAAGTTTTTGCTACCGGAGGTTGCATTTAGGAGTTTACTTCTCAATTTGTTGTCAAATAAGGTTTTGACTTTCTTGATGGCGGTTTTACAAGAATTTCTTTGTTGTATGTACTCTAAACGGAGCGATTCACTCGGGGAGCTCTTATACGCTCGGAAGGCGGCTTCTTTAGTTTTGATTGCATTCATACACTCTCGATTAAACCATCTGTTGGGCCTAGGCTTCACAGATTTGGTAGAATGGGGAATGAACAAATGCATTCCTGCCTGTATGATCCGGGTGATACGGATAGCGGCAGAGTTGGCGTTTCTATTCCGGAAACACAGGTTCCAGTCTGTAGACTGGAAGAAATTAATAAGCCCCACCCAATTGGCCTTCCCATAATGCCATACAGTTCTTCGAACTGGTTTGGGAGGGGTGGGAAATTCGAATGGGAAGTTAGCACTGATTAGGCAGTGGTCTGAATTGCCGAGAGGTGAATCAACTTCGACGGAGTAACGCGCTGGATGAGAAGTTAGAAAAAGATCAAGGAGGTATCTTCCTTGATCAGCAACATCAGGGACTCTTGTATGATGATCCACAATTTGATGCAAGTTATTGATGTCTGCAAAGAGCTCGACGTCCTTGCCAGAAATACTGGTGCCATTTGAGTAAGTCAGCCATTTAACGTTGTGAACATTGAAATCACCCGCAACGATGATTTCACACTCAGGATTGGACGACAAAAATCCCGAGATTTGTTCGGAAATAGTATCAAAAGATAAAGTGGAGGCTTCGTTACTTATGTTAGGGCTTCTGTATAGGAAGCAGAAGAATACGACGTGGCTTTGGAAAATGATTTTAATCCAAAGATAATTAAAGTCTGAAGTTGTGCTTGAATGTATTTTACAATAAGCCACGTCGTCCCTAACATAAATGGCAATACCCCTATGGGGGGAGAGATTGTGCACTAAAGTGTACCCCGACATCTGGTAATAACCTAAATCATTAACGGGTGATATTTGGGTTTCACTAAGTGCGAGGATTGGGGGTTTGTACTTAGATAAGTGGCACTCAACAAAAGAGAAATTCGCTGGAAGTCCACGAATGTTACAAAAGTCAATACCAAAACTTGACTCGTAACGGGACTTCGGTTGCGCGGGCTCAATCGCCACGTTCTCGGGAATATTTCCCGGCATTACATTTGCCGCAACCATCAGAGTCAATAAAATTTGTCCTCGTCAAAGTGTTATGCCTTTTGAGACGGGGCAAATTTCATCGACCGACAGATTTTAGCCGCGGCACCTGCAGGACCGAGATGCGAGAGAGGGTAGGGAGCAAGGGTACTTACTTGCGCCGTTCGTCGGTCCGGTCGGTCGTTGAGTCTATTGAAGGGTGATGGGCCTTCGCGTTAGACCGCGCTCGTATCTTTTTTTTTGTCACTGTTGTTTTATTAGTTTTTTTGTGCACTTTTTTATTAGATTTCACGCACTCTTTTTGTGTAACAGTTTTGTTTTTTTTTTTTGTTTGTATCGGCGCGTTCTTAGGGACCGGGACAGCACACGTCCGTTCTCTTCGCTGTCCTAACCCAAACTTGCTATGACTTGCTATGCTTAGACATTACATGCTTGCTATCTGTTTAGATGTTTTTCTAAGTGCTGTAAATTGTCGAGATTGATACAATTTACCTGATACGATTATTTCATGCGATTGGTATTTTAACTATAAATTCCTTAATTTTGAAGATATCTAATCGATTCAAAATTCAATTTGTAGGGAATTTTAATGGCCAATGGTAAATCTAAATTTTTCAAATATAGACATTCTAAGCCGTTCAAACTTTTAGAACATATTGTTAATACCAAAACAAAGTTAATTGACTTGAGTTTCGTTTGCTTTTATTTCTTGCCGTGAAGCCATTCGTTTCATTATTGCTTTTTTTTACCGAAAAAATGTTAATGAATTTTACCAAAGGTCTTTTCAAATACTTTAAATAAGATCCAATAAGTTTTTCTTCAAAAATTCGTCGCTTTGGCTTCATTTTTAAATTCTTAAATTCTTTTATTTATTTCATTAACTTACACTGTGTGTCGTCAAATTTTGGCAGTAAAATTTGACCCACTTCCCGGTTTTGGATAGAGCTGAAATTTTGCATACACGTTTAGTTTGGATGACAATGCAATCTTACCATTTTGTAAAAATATCCAGATGGCGGTTCCAAAATGGCGGCCGATTTTTGAAATTGTGTTCCGCGGCCCTCTGACATGGGTATCAAATGAAAGGATATGACAGGTAGAACACAATTAGCAATGCGGCATCAATCAAAATTGCGGAAAGCTTATAATAGACTAAAAAGTAGAAAATATAACCGATCATCTTCCAATTTTGCACACACTCGTAGTTCGCGTGATAATTAATATTATGCATGATGAGATGAAAAGTTGAGTTAAGGGTGAATTGAAAATAAAGAAGCAGTACAGGTGGTTATAAAAAATCACAAACAAAACACAGAGATGCTGCTGTCAACTAAATTCAACTACTCAACTACTGAACTTATGTCCGTATGTATATTTTAAACTCAACCCAGGTAGCAGAGCTGAGTCGAGTTCAGTCGACCTTAACTCAAATTGACTCCCGTTTACATGTAATTAGACTTGGGTTCAACCTGAGTTCAACTCGTCATGTATAAGTACTAAATGTAATCTGACCTTTTTGTAAAAAAATCAAGAAGACGGTTCCAACATGGCGGCCGTTTTTGCAATTGTGTTCTACCAAGCCCACGACATGGGTATCAAATGAAAGAGTACGGCAGGTAGATTACAGTAAGCTGTGTGACGTAATTTTAGATCTATTAGAACCCATCATAAAATGGCGGAATAAATATAATAGACTAAAAAAGAATACATATAATAGAAAATAAAATAAATGGTTAAAAAAAATTTAAAAAAAATTCTTTTAATTAACTTAAAAAATGTACTGAAAAGTAAAAAATAAAAAATATGTAAAAGAAAGTGTGAAATTTCAACTTTAATGAAAAAGTTAAATAAAATAATGGCGCATTTTTCATCAAAAATTAGAATTTTCTTCAAAGTGAATTGAGCAAAACAATAAGTTTAAATTAATTTTTTTACTACGCTTTATAAATTAATATATAAAATCTTAAATATATTGAAAAATAAAAAAATTTAAAAATGATGATTTTATAAAAAAATGTAGATTTCTTAATATAAAAATAATGAAATTAATAAATTGAGGGTTAATTTTTTGATGAAAAATGCGCCATTCTTTTATTTAACTTTTTCATTAAAATTAAAATTAAAATTGCACCCTTTCTTTTACATATTTTTTATTTTTTACATTTTTTTAGTTAATAAAAAGAATTTTTTTTTAAATTTTTTTTTAACCATTTATTTTATTGTCTTCTTTTGTCTAACCTCAAATGGTGCGTGTTCAGTTTTTAGAAAAACCGCTCTAAAACAAGCTTTTTTAATGGGCCCATACACGGTCGAACAATTTGCGCAAATTTGTGTTTGACAAAATTTGTGTGATTGTGCATACACCATGCAACGAGTTGCGCCCGTTTGGCAACTGTAATTGAAAGTTTGTAGAAAGTGATGCAAAATTACGCCCAAAAAAACAGAAAAAGTTAAATGTGGATGAAGCAGTGGTTAAAAAAAGCAATTTTTGGTCATGAGAGTCTAATCCGAGAATTAGAAATATCATCACCTCTGGACTATCAGAATTATTTAAGAATGGACCCATTTACTTTTAGTGAATTGTTAAACATGATAGAACCATTAATTAAAAAAGCAGGCACAGAATCAATTTCCCCCAAACAACGATTATTTGCCACCTTAAGGTTTTGAGCATCTGCGCAAACCTTTGAAGATCTTAAGTCTGAAACTGTAATTGCAGCACAAACTTGGGGAAAATAATAATTGAGACGTGTGAAGCTTAATAAAAGTTATAAAAGACAGCATAAAAGTAAGTATTTCCAATTTATTTTAGTAAATTTATATCAAAAAAAATCATAACAACAAAATAACTATTCTTCTTTTAAAACAAAGAACTTTATAAAATAATTAAAAAAAAAATTGATGCACCATAAACTTTAAAATTGCATAGAACAATTAACAAAACACATACGTACATCAATGTAAAAAAATAGAATAAATATATTCAGTTTTTAAGACTTCTTGTGTTAATTAATCCTCATGATACTGAGAGTATTCCGAAATCGAAGAGTAATTGGCATGATTTACTGAACGTACAAAAACTGCTTCAGTTTGGTTACTTGTACCATCAGTATTAACTGAACATTGCTGCAAAAATGGTGATGATTGATTTGAATATGTTTGAATTAATGAATGGGTGGAACATGGTGATTATTGGCTAAAGTACCGTGATGATTGGAAATGTGCCGACGGTATGTTTATATAATTTGCTGAAGACGATGGACGTGAAAAAAGGTAATTTATTGACATAGCGTATCTATGCAAATTTCCTAGACGATCTTCATACAATAAGTCATTTATAAACTTTTTAGCGAAAACTTGTTGGTCTGGCGTTTTTTGTATTCAAAAGCCCAAGTCCTAACACTTCAGCTTCATTATTTGCAGTACGAAGGTGTACGCCATTTCTCATAGCTTATTTCGACTATTTCGTTCCTCCTTATCCGCTGCCATCTTTCGTTTCATAGATTTTTGCAGCGAAAGATTAGAAGGACCTGCTTCTACTTCTCAACAAACAGTTTCATTTTGGAAGCAAAGTTATTTATGTATATAATTTTATTTGAATAAAAACTCTCTTTACATAAAATAAGAAAAACTATAACTGAAGATTAATATTAGGTAGACACATTTTCACGGCTACTCATCTCTCCTTTTTCCTTTTATTTATAGATGCCAAACACTGAAAATGAATGGAAGCCGGTTGCAAAAGAATTCGAAACTAAATGAAATTTCTTCCACTGTCTAGGCGCGATTGACTGAAAGCATGTAGAAATACGTAAGCCACCGGGATCTGGTTCATACTACTTTAATTACAAGCATTCGTTCAGCACTGTACTTATAGCAATAGTGAAAGCAAACTATGAATTCATAATGGTAGACGTTGGGGCAAATGGCAGAGTCTCAGATGAAGCACCGGCTTTAGGGGTGGGCGAACCCGGGCGACCGCCCTAGGGCGCCATGTACCAGGGGGCGCCGCGATCCAGTAATGCCTTAATTTATTTAGTTATTAAATGTTACCACCACATTACAAGACATAACGCCGGATATACACAGGAAGTAAACAAATCCTGTGTTTGAAAAAATCGTAAAAGGCAGTTGTAAATGGTATTTTATTATACGTTCTTTTGCCACTATTGCCTTCAGTTTCCACCAATAAACCAGTGCTGCGCAATAGCAGTTCTTAAGAGCCGTACAAGCTTCCCCGGGAATTCCAGAGCCCTCCAAACCTGCTTGTGAGTTCAAGTGAGAGAGGTATAGGACCCTCTATTGTTCCCTCCTTTCTTCTTTTGGGTTTAAAGAAAAAGAGAGTTATAGAGGTTTCTATACCTCGCTCACTCAATCTCTCAAGAGCTCCATGTACCAAAACAAAACATTTGCTGCTGTTATAAAAAAGGCAACTACTTCGCGCTTGACCGGACTGGACGAGATTATTGATTGCACGCTTATACGTGGGTAATTTTTGACATGAATATGTCTTATCCCTGGAGTCTATTTGAAAGAATGTGCGGAGACGAAAATCGTTACCATGACTAATTACTGTTTGGCATACTTTTAGGATAAATTTTTGTTTTTTTTGCTGTTTTTGTTGTTTTTGCTGTTTTTGTTGTTTTTGTTGTTTTTGTTGTTTTTGTTGCTTTTGCTGTTTTTGTTGTTTTTGCTGTTTTTGTTGTTTTTGTTGCTTTTGCTGTTTTTGTTGTTTTTGTTGTTTATGCTGTTTTTGTTGTTTTTGTTGTTTTTGCTGTTTTTGTTGTTTTTGTTGTTTTTGCTGTTTTTGTTGTTTTTGTTGGTTTTGTTGCTTTTGCTGTTTTTGTTGTTTTTGCTGTTTTTGTTGCTTTTGCTGTTTTTGCTGTTTTTGTTTTTTTTTGCTGTTTTTGTTGTTTTTGTTGTTTTTGCTGTTTTTGTTGTTTTTGTTGTTTTT
>CATLJY010000245.1:0-29459 GCA_949987705.1 Thereva unica | reverse complement strand
TATATTAAGGCACTGTGCACACTAGCCTATAATACAATAGCATAATTTTATTTGTATTTTAAATTTAACAATACTCTCAACATGCCTCCTTAAATTTAAAATACAACTTCAAAATCGGAATACAATACTTTGATCATAAATCAAACAAAATTTTTCTTTTACATCCATTTCAAAATAAATTTAACTTCTCTCTAAAACATTCAAACTTATTTCTGCCCAAAGACTTAGTAAATATATCAGCAATATTTTCGTTAGAATCTATCTTCACAATATCAATTATTCCTTTTAAATAGTTTTCGTTAACAAAATGATAATGTACCTCTATGTATTTTGACTTTTTTGTAAAGTTTCCTAAATGACTAATATCAACTGCCCCTAAATTATCTTCATAAATATTAATAGGATTGGTTATTTCTATATCAAAATCTTTTAACAAATTTCTCAAACTTAAAACTTCACTGACTGATTCAGAAAGAGCCACGTATTCAGCAGCTGTAGAAGATTTCGTAACACTGCCTTGTTTCTTTGATTTCCACTCTATTATATTTCCAAACATTCTTATAACGTAACCAGTTGTAGATTTTCTATCAATGGGGTCTCCTGCCCAATCAGCATCCACGAAACAGTCTAATACATCTTTATCTAAATTCTTTTCAAGGTTTAACTTTAAATCTTTTGTTAAATATAAATATTTCATAATTCGTAAAGCATATTTGTAATGGCTATTGTCATAACAGTTTTGAAATCTGCTTAAATAATTTACACCATAACTTATATCTGGCCTCGTACCTGAGCTAATATACATAAGTTCTCCTATCAAATTCCTATATTTCATATTATCACATAAGTAATTTGCTGGATTACATTTCAAATTTTGTTCCATTGGAGTATTATACAGTTTCGCATTTTCTAATTCATATTTTTTAGCAAGTGATTCAATATAACTTTCTTGACTTAATGACATTTTCCCTTTTTCTTCATTGTAGTTAATATTTATTCCTAAATAAGTCTGTACTTTACCCATATCTTTAATTTTAAATCGATTTAATAATAGATTTTTAATACTGTTTAAATTTTCTTGATCCTTACAACAAATTAACATATCGTCAACAAATATGATTAGATATATTTTATCATCTCCCTTTTTAGAAAATATAAACAATAATCATATTTACTTCTCTGAAATCCTGCTTTTGTAAGAAATCTGTCCAAACACTCGTACCAGGCTCTAGGGCTCTCTCTCAGGCCATACAATGCCTTTCTTAATTTACAAACTCTATCAGAACCATCTTCGTACCCCTCGGGTTGTTTCACATAAACTTCTGATAGTATATTTCCATTTAAAAAGGCTGATTCTACATCCATTTGATTAATAATTAAATTAAACTGTACACAATAAACTAATAACAATTTCAATGTTTGCATTTTTGCTACTGGTGAATACAAATCAGTTAGCATTTCTTTTTGTTGAAAACCTCTTGCTACAAGTCTAGCTTTAAATCTATTATCATTCTTTTTTGTGTAAATCCACTTTAAATCAATAACTTTTTTATTCTTGGGCTTCTCAACAAGTTCCCACGTATTATTTTTTTCTAGACATTCAATCTCATGATCCATTGCCTGTTTCCATTTATTACTCTCATTACTTTTAATAGCTTCCGTAAACGATTCTGGACTTTCTGCACATACGTAATTTACATAAATGTAATTAGTATTCACTTGAGGTATATACCTATCAGGTTGTTTTCTTTCTCTGGTGGACCTTCTCAATTCAGGTGAATTGTTATTATTTCTTTCAGGAGTTAAATAATCACTTTTATTATTCTTCTTATTATCATCATCATATGGATTTTCAAAATTGTTATCATTTTCATTAAAATTTACACTTTCATTTTCAAGATTTTCATTAATTTCCTCATTTCCATTGAAGCCTACTAGGTTTTCATTTTCTTCAACTATATCAACATGACGGGCAACAATGACTCTGTTATCAACTAGCACTCTATATCCAACATTTTCATAACCAACTAATATGCCAACATCAGCTTTTCTATCCCATTTATTATTTCTTTTACTCTCTGGTACTCTAACAAAAACTTTGCTTCCAAATAACTTTAAATTACTAATATCAGGTTTCTTTCCAATAAAAATTTCATAAGGTGTCTTTTTCTCAAAAGTATTAGCCAATGTTCTATTTTTCAAATAAGCTACCGTTTTCACTACTTCAGGCCAAAATCTTTTATTTAATTTAGAATCAGACAATAAACATCTCGCTGTATCCATTATAGATCTGTTATATCTCTCAGCTGTTCCATTCAATTCATGTACATATGGGGGACATGGCTCAATATAAATTCCTTTCTCTTTTGCAAGCTTATACATATGATTATTCAAAAATTCTTTTCCATTGTCACATCTAAGTTTTTTTACTCTTTTTTCGGTTACATTTTCGACTAAATTTATGTATCTTACAAAACAATCATAAACTTCGTCTTTTGTTTTAATTGGATATATCATTACAAGTTTGCTATAGTCATCAATAATAGTTAAAAAATATTTTTCTCCATTAAAGCCAGCTGTATTGTGTGGACCATTTAAATCAGCATGAATGATTTCTAGTAAATCGTGAGCTCTATGTCTCTTATTTTCAAAACCTATATTATGCATTTTATTTTGTATGCATGTACCACATTTTAAATAATCATTTTCTATATTTGGCGGTAAACCCTCAACTAACTGTTCCCTACTCAATATAGTTAAATACTTAAAGTTAACATGTCCAAGCATTCTATGTAATTTTTCTTTAACTGTTATTTTATCTGTTATTTTCTCTAAATTATAGTTTGAGTTTACTCTAACAAAACTTTGCATTACATACAAATTATTTATTTTATCAGCTATTGCAATTAATTCTTTTTTTGGATTATAAATTTTAGCTATATTACCAATAGATGATATCTTATTATAATCTGTTACCTTTCCATAACTGAGTAAGTTTCTGTCCATTTCTTTAACAAAGAGCACATTCTTAATTTTTACCTCACTAGTACTATCCCTTAGAATAAAATTACAAATTACTTCGCCAATTTTAGTCGCCTTTACAATCCTCCCGTCTCCTACTTTAACGTTTATAGGGTTTTTCGACATTGTTTATCTCCATATTGTTACCTTTCTTATTCTCGTTATTAACCTCTATATGGAATGAGTTGCTGTAGTCGCTTCGTTCATTGTTTTTGTTGTTGTATCGCCTTGAGCCGGTTCGCTGAGTACCGCGCTGCCAATTGCCTCGACCGCGTTGCCCTGTGCTCCGTTGAAAATCTCCGCCTCCTCGCCGTTGACCTCTTCTCGGAATCATCCACGAGCTTCCAGAAGGACTGTTACTTCTGCATTCGTTTTTGTAATGTCCATATTTGCCGCATCTATAACATTTTACATCTTTCTTGCTCTCACTTTTAAATGCATTGGAGCTATGATCACTTTTCTTAGCACTGTCTTTGTTCTGTTTCTCAAACATTTTCACTTTGTTTGCAACAAACTCGACTGTTTGATCTTCCGGTTTCAACACGTCTATAATGTCACCAATATGATTAAGGGAACTCGGTAAACTACGTAACAAATAATTTAATTTTTCTTTTTCATCTACTTTTGCGCCGGCATTTTTCAAATCAATTGTTAATTTTTCAAATGCACTAAAGAATTCAGTACTGTCAGTATAATCACACAACTTTATTTTCTCTAGTTGGTTTCTCACACACATTTGCAGTGCCGTAGACTCACGCAGATACATCTTGTCAAATTTATTTATTATACCGCGTGGTGTTTCTTCTTCACAAATAAATTCCATCTGCTGATTGGAGATAGCACTATATATATAATTGATTGCTTTTAACTCTAAATTTTTCCATGTGGCCTCGTTTTCTTCTGCCGTTCTCTCTGCTGTAATCACTCTTTCACATTCTTTCATTTTTAAAAACATTATCATTCTCTTCTTCCACATTGAGTAATCCTTTCCATCAAATACCGGTATCATAATTTTTACTTCATCGGCCATCTTGTTTTCCGTCGAATTTTCTCTAACTTTATAAATTAGATTTTTTAGAAAAATTACCTTTGCTGCAACTTCCACAAATATCCTCAAACATTTTCCTTTTAACTTTTCTTCATCATCATTTTGCTCGTTCATTCCTTTCTTATTAGTCACTTTGTCAGATTTGCCGATTCACTATGACTTGGGTTTTTTTTTTCTTTTCACATAACTTTTATCAACTTATTTCAACAACTACGCTCTGCTACCATGTTAGGATTTATCAATTAAAAGTCACTTTTGATATTTTAAATTATACATTATTTATTTTACTTCTAATCACTATTGGTGACGTGCAGACAGTACTCCATTTTGATACACGTCACCTTGCTCAGCCGGTCTGCGGAAGAAGAGCCAGGCGCGAACGGCTAATACTGTCAGCTGCCACATCTGCTGACATTAAATATATATTAAGGCACTGTGCACACTAGCCTATAATACAATAGCATAATTTTATTTGTATTTTAAATTTAACAATACTCTCAACATCCTCAACTAGTTTTCCTCCACTCGGAACTGCCTAAAAGGGTAGGAAAATTTTGGGTGTAATATACCTGAACGATACGACCATGCCGTAAGTCCCTTTCTCCAATATAAGCCCAAAGGTTTGTAGCGTGGCCCCACTTCGAAAATCTGACCGGTTACAACTTCTGCATTCGGTTTACATATTTGTCCGGACGCTGTTACTTGCCTCGGCCATAGTTCCACTCTTCTTATGATAGCACTTGATATTTATAGAGAGTTTATAGACACACATACACCAAAAGTTCTCCTCTTTACTGTTTATTACCCGATTTTTCTAAACAAATCAACTCTTTTACTCAGAGCAAAGTGAACATACGATAATCTTATTTCACAGACGGCACAAAATCGAGAGGGGCGGATCAGGATTGAAGCAATCGCACGCACACATCATCAACTATTATTAAACTTTTTTTAATTTTCCAATTAAAATGAAATATTAATCTTCCCGTCCGAACAAAATAAGTTCAATCACAAAAAAACCGATTCCACCATATTTTATCCAAATGCGAAACCGAATTCCAACTACTAAAAATGGAATCTCTAAAGAATAATCTCTAAAGAATTACCCACTCGCTATCGATTCTCCTCGGCACCTCCCAATTTTTTTTCTTTTTTCCTTTATTTTTTTTTCCTCCCCTACTTGATTTACAATTTTTTTAAATTTCTGTTCCCAGGTAAGTGATTTCATAGAAATTTTCCAACTTCCCGCGAGGGGGATTCAACCGACCGTTACAGCGGGTAATGGCGTAAGTGAAAATAATTCACAATAGACTCGAAATGGCCGCTTTCCCCCTAGCGGATTTCAATTGCGTAATTGCAAGTGATATCTACTCGTTTATAAGAGCAAGTGTAGTTGCTCGTACGCAAGTGTAAAAAATAGTAAAAATTAGCAGAAAAGGAACGCAGCTATTATTGCCAAAAGCTTTTTAAGCTCTATTCTACTTGTTGCTTTTATACTTAGGGGGTTGATACACGGGTCAACATGTTGATCAACACGAGCTTTTTCTCCACAGCTCGTAGGCCAAGGGAAGGGTGAAGGGTGAAGTTTGCGGTGTTGACTGAAATTAGAAACGATTTCTATTTTTCCTCCAGTTGCATGAAAAATGTTTATGTGTGCGTAACTGTCAAGTGATTCTGGGTGAAAATAATTTGGAATGCACACCAAATCGCAATGTTATTATACAGAGTGTTGAGTGTAGCGTGTTGAGTCGTGTATCACCTCCACTCAACCAACTGACAGAGTGTTGCATAAACACGTTGACTCGTGTATCATCCCACTTAGTAATGACCTGGCACTTTGTACAATTTGTACTAACTACTTTTATTATTCTGCCATCCAAGTTGGCTCTCAGTTTGACGTAAGTTTCATTAATTATATTTTTTATATAATTTATTTTTTAATCAATTTCTTTTTAGGCAACCTTTTCTATATTGTGTGGCTGGTGTGGCTGCGCCACAACATATTTCCGCCCCTTGATACATAATAACATCAACAAACATAATAAAACGGGAACAATCATTATATTTAATTAATAAACCTGATGAACGATCAAATAATCTAGCTGGAGTATGACAAAGGTATCATCGGGATATCGAGATCAGCCCGGAAACCTTGTGGTGTACTTGCGTCCACCCAACGACCTGGTGTCACCGGAGATGTCGAGGTAAGTCCCTAGCCCTCAATCGTATTCACTATTCAAAATCAATATATCTTCCATTTCTGTGAACAAACAATTACTTATTATTTAAATTACGTAACAAAGTTTTAATAAAACCCCAGGAAGGAACACCACCCACTTTATCAAGGTGAACACTGAAGAACCAAGCATCTTCAGTAAACACTTACAAAAATAAAACACTTAAAACGCCGTCTAGATCAGCGTGTCTGGAGAAACACTACACTAAAACAGAATCTTCTAGATTTTGAGGTTCCGTATACTAAAATAACTCCCATAGATCCTCAGTGATTTTAGGTATTCATATTAAACTAGAAGCAGAGGAAAGTGAAAGTTGACGATCCCTTGCAGCATGTCTCTAGTTCCGGATGTGGAACATTGCCTCAGTATCAGCGAGTCTCACAGTCTATCCATCTCCTCCTGCGTCTACCTACTGGGCTATTTCCCAAAATGTCTGATGCCATAAGCCGTTTTAGGATATGATTCTCCTCCACCCTGTTTACGTGGCTAGCTAGTCTGTTTGTTAATTTTTATTAAGCTTGAGGGTTGTGGGTCGTCAAAATCTGATACAACTCGTTGTTGTGTCTTCTTTTCCATATTCCATCCTTTCTCGTTTGGCCTAATATGCATCTATGGCCTAATATGCATCTCATTCCTCTATGTCCTGAGTTATAGTCAGGGCCGGCGATTGGATTTTTTGCGCCCGGTGCAGAATGCCATATTGCACCACATCAGCTCCTCATTTTGTGATCGCAGTGAAAGATAACGGAAAAATTGCGTTCCAGCCGAATTACGCCCGGTGCAAGCGCACTATTTGCACATATGAAAGCGACTCTCCTGTTTAAGTGCAATAGCCTTCTTGTTGCATTGGAGACAGCGGAAAATATTTCGCCAAGGCACAATTTCTTGAATGCGAAAAATATTTTTATAGCAAGTTTCAATCCCTCTTCTATCACGATCATATCAACCCAATCTCGGTTCAATCTCGTTTTCATTTCACTTCAAATAATCGCAATGCTTAACCGAGAAGTAGCTTCCTGGAGAGTAAACTTCCATCATGATTTTATTAGTTTCTTCCAGCTTCTCTCCCTTCCTCCTCATTGTTTCACGAGCTTTGAGACTTTCGGATATATTTCGTATGTATGCAGAATTTCGTCGATCACGTCCTCGACGTCGTATAGTTTTTTTTTTCATTTATTTTTTTTCTGGCCTTGTAGTTCCCCCAGACAGATGAGTTGTCGCCCCTCATTACCTAACTTAAGACCTAACATCCTTCTTCCGCACAAGCAGAGTGTATGATCGTGGTTCTCTACTCGCATAGGAGGCAGGGCCGGCGTTTGTTTTTTTGCGCCCGTCGCAATATGACACATTGCGCTTTCATTTTGTGGCCGCAGTGAAGGACAATGAACAAAGGCACAAACACTTAAATATTCAATTTTATTAGGTATCCAATGTAAATGCTCCGATAAAACTATATCGTGTAACTTCTTCCGCCCCTGGTATTTGCATGACTTCGGGGGACAGACGTACAGAATATTTTATCAAGATAATAACTTGGAAAAATAACTCCTTAATTTTTTTGAAATTGCGCCCCTGTCCAATTGCCCCCGGTGCAAGTGCACCATTTGCACCTATGAAAGCATCGCCCCTGGTTACAGTCCAAGTCTCGCCACCATAACACAATAATACTCGCTTGTCGTATTAGTGACAGTTTCGTTTTCCTGTGCACCAATCATAAGTGCAGTATATGTTTTTGGGCATAAAAGGCTCTATTAGCCAGTAGTAGTCGCCTGGTTATTACTTCTTCTCTTCTTTTCTTTTTGTAATTGTAGACCCAAGGTAGACTGTTTTTTATTCATTTATCTTCAGGCCTTTTGTAAGTTGCGCCTCTTTTAATTTAACATAAGCTTCCTTTGCTGCCAAAAGGACCTTCCCACGATGTTCATTTCATCCGCATAACCAAGTAATTGTATCGAGGTTGAAGAGCATTGAGGCCAGCCCGTCCGGGCTGAAATTTATTGGTGATCTTGTGCCTTCCTTTGTGCGCTTTTCTAATTCTTGCTCCGTTGAAGTCTTCCTTTATCTGTAAGTTTCTCCTGTTTAGATACTCTCTCTTCTTCTTTCGGCAAAGATTGTCTGCGATTTTTCTTTTTTGCTTGAAGACTTCCATCCTTGCCCATTTTTCATTGGTAATGGGCTGTTCTTCTGCCTTTCTCATGTTTTGTACGATAGCATGCTGGTTGGCATCTCTTCATACGGTCAGTGCTCTCCTGCGAAGCATAAACCATGAGAACAAGACAGACTGAACAAGAACAAGACAAGACCAACACTAGATTAGTCTTGTTCTTGCGTTTGCTCATCACTAGTCCTAACACGCCAACACTGCAAAAACTCGGCTTAACAATAAGCCTGTTGCCTTCTGCTGATGCTCTTCTTAATATCACCAATCAGCAATTCTACGGAGCTCGAAGACTGGTCTGAGTCAATTAATACTTTGAAGTCGAGGATGAGTTCGAACTTCGTGAGGAAGTCCGCACCGAGTATAGCTTTGTTAGTGTTGGCTATTATGAAGTTGTGGATGAACCGTCGGCGAAGACCTAGGTTCAGTTCCAGCAACTTCATGCCAACTTCGTGGATCCATTAGCGGCCCGCAATTAGGGCATGTAGTTTGTACCTTAATGCCTAATCTCCAATGGGAAAACCAACCACGAAACAACCACGTACCAGTAGGCTGAATTAGCTGACAAAATGTGTTCACACACATTTCTATCACTGTAGATGTGAAATGTCAGAAATATCTGTTTCGTTATTATTATTACTAGATTAGACTTTTCTGTTGACAAATTTTTTGGCGGGATCATGCAATTACAATTAACGTCATTTATGCCTTGATTTTTGACATTTGTTGTACTAAATTGCCCGCTGAATTTCATGTGGCAACTCAAATGGTTTAACTAACACATGTCGACCAAAACAGGAGCGAGACGGATAATTCAATTTACAATGGGAAGGAATAGGATGCAGCACTTTGGTTGGTTGGTTCGTGGTTGGTTTCGCCATTGGAGATTAGGCATAAAAGTGTGCGCTGGAATTAATGATATGTCCGCACCAGAATCGATTAAAAAGTCGATTTGGTTATGGCAATCATGGACATATAATCTACACGAGTGTCACTGCTGAGAGACGCCCGCGGTTGTGGCGACTCCCCGCCAACTTAATTTTTTGCCTGTTGGGGCCCCTTCATCCTCCGGTCCTTCTTGGCCGTAGAGCCTGAACCCTTAAAGGCGCACGGCGGGGTGCACCGTTCTGCCCCACTGCCGTAGCGGTAGTGGTAGTAGCAGAGCGTCCCCGGTAGTGCTTGCGCCGTGGATCCGTTTTGGGGAGCCGCTCCTCTATTGGTGGGAACCTTGGTCCCCGCCGATGGAGTCTTCGGTTCTTGAACCGAGGATCGGCTCCATCGCCGTGGACCAGTAGATCCTCCCGCCAACCCCTGGCTCTGACCTTGCCCCCTCCCCAACACGAGTGCACGCAATTGCTGCACCTCGCGTTGGAGAGACTGCACGACCCGTTCCAGCGACGACGAGTTTCCAACTTCGGACACCTGAGCCTGGGCTGAGCGGGCAGTGATTTCACACACTGTGTCCGCTAGCCTCGACAGCTGCACAAGGGACTGGTCCGCGGATGCGGCAAGCACCACCGGGATGTCCCTGGGTAGCCTGCGCTCCCAAAGATTCCGGATGAGCTCTTAGCCATCCTCGAGACAGTCCCCTGCCAGACTCTGCAATCCCCTCAGTAAATCTGAGGGCTTGCGGTCTCCGGGCTCATGCGCCGCCAACAGCTGCTCGAGAGGGTCCTGGTCGATAAACCATAACCCTCCAATAACCGCCTTTTAGCTTCCGCATAGCTGGCGGAGCTGAGATCCGGAAAATCATGTAACAGGATTTTGGCTGCCTCCGTCGGCAGAGCGGACACAATGTGGGACAACTTCGTTTTGTCCGAAGTTATCCCGTTCAGTCCAAATTGGGCCTCAGCCTGGTAAAACCAGACGGCCGGGTCGCTCTGGTGGAATTCGGGCAGGTTGAACCTTGCCGTGGAAGCTACTTCAACTTCTGCCCAAACCCCACGTCGAACCGGCCGCCCCTGTTCCAGGCTGGGAAATGACTCTTCCAAATCAATTATGAAAGAGTCATCCATATTATCCTCGCGTTGCATATTTAAAGAAGACTCAATCCAATTAGACAAAGTGAAAATCTTAATAAAACCCAACTGTGTATCCACACACAAAAAAAATAAACCAAAGGAAAATCAACCTCAAACCAAAAGTTGTACACGTTTGAAAGAAAACACGCAATTACACTTGAAACGGCAAAATATATATTTTAAATCTATTTTGTTTAGATCTAATTAATTTAAAAAATTATTACCAATAAAAAAAAAATTCTCTGATTAAATTTAAATAAATTTTAAAATAAAACTATTAAATATTATTATTATTTTTATTTATTTGTAAACGAGACTTATCTTAATGCCTCTTCTTACGGGCAATCTTTCTTCTTATTAATTTTCCGTTTCTTGTTTTCTTTTTTTTGGGCTGGATTGTTGGACCAGATAACAATGAATCGTTCAATGATTGGCCATTCGTCGTTTTGGCAGATGCATCAAATACTACTCTTAATTTAGTAGTGGTGCTGCTCTGTTTGATGACTGCATGATGTGGGATGTAATAGTTCGCTTCGCCATCTTTGGGAGGGCTCACTTCAACCATGTGCCCCAGCTGAATATATTCTTGTAAACAGGCTTCGTATTTCTTCCTTAGTTGAGGATTGCTGTCGAGCCGTCTTTCCACGCAATAAAGTCGTTTGAGAGCCAGAGGCAGTCCACGTGAGTCACCTACATAGTTTGGGTTCCTTGTTTCCTTTGAATAGGAGATTGACTTGATATTGCCCATTCTTTACCCGTTTGTGAGTTTTCGTATAATGGTCTGCACATTCTTGTTCCTCTTTGCTTATAATAGGTGGCACGGTGATCTCCTCTTCTTCCCAAAATTGTTTCAGCTGGCAGCTGAGATCTTCATTCGTGATTTGGATTGTGATGGTTGATTGTAGTATTTGACTTCTCACATGTCGGTCCAACTATTATCCATCCAAAACTTGTGTTTATTGCTACAGGGTCTTACTCTGAACCTCGACAGACACCATCTTGAACTATCCCAGTGTAGGCATCTGCACCAAGTAATGCATCAATGTTTCCCGGTTTCCAGAATCCTGGGTCTGCCAATTCCAATCCGTGCAGATGCACAGGAGTACAACTGAATTGAAATTTCCACCTTTGGTAGCCTTTCAGTTATCTTGTTAACTACTAGACACGTTTGTGACATCTGAAAATTTTTCGTATTCCTTGCTTCCAGAATGATCCTGGTCTGTTTCGTTGATGTTCCTGTGGGAATTGCGTTGAGACCATGTATGTTGACTGCTGCAGGACTACATGTCACCCCTAGCTTCTTGCATATGCTCTGGGTAATGAATGATTACTCTGAAACCATATCCACCAAACACCTGATAGTGTACTGACGTCCGTTGCTTCCCCTAGTGAGTACTAATGCTGTTGATAGCAACGTGAGAGCTCCCTTCCTTGTGATGAAGGCTTGTACATCGTCTGTACCATCGGCGCTATGGGCCTTTTGTGTGGTTCGTTGATGTGATCTTAGAGATGCATCATTTGGTTGTTGATCCATTCGCTGCTATTGTAGTTGCGACGTCGTTGTGTTTGTGTCCCTTGGTAGTTGTTGGGTTGAAGTTGAGTTTGAGTAGGACTTCCTAGTCTGCGCGTCTTCGTGAAGTGTCGTGTGATGTTTTTCCTTGCACTTCAAGCATCTGAATTTGCTTTTACATTGCTTTGTCATATGGTCTTTCGACAAGCAATTGTAGCAGTGACCCGTTGTCCTAACTACTCGTCGTCTTGCCGTTGTGTCCATACTAATAAATTTAGGGCATCACTGAAGCCAGTGGGATTCCTGACAGACTGGACATTGATTCCCCTTGATTGTGTGATGAACCCTTGTCGTGGGTTTTTTTGAGAGTTACTTGTTGTTGCTGATCTGTTGACACAATGTCAGCGATGGACTTAATTACCGTGTGTCTTTTGCACAGGAATGCATGGAAGGCCGTGTACATGGGCAGCGTTTGAGATGCTCCTTGTTCTTCCTCCCACATCTTCATCGTCACAAACGGAAGCTTGGAAACCAGGATGTGTATCAGTAGGAGATCCCATGACTCTATGTCAATTTCCAAGTTAGTGATCTGTTGCAAGCAATCATCAGTTGTTGAAATAAATGTCTGTAAACTGGTCGAATTTTCGGATGATATTTACGGTTGGTTCAGTAGCATTTTTAAATAATGGTTCACTAACATTCGCTTGTTTTCATACCTGGCCTTGACCCTTTCCCATGACATGACATAATTATCATCAGTGACTGGTATGTGGCGCAATAGTTCAGCTTCGCCAATAAGGTATGATTTCAGATGGTTCAGCTTCTGTACTGAACTCAATTGCGTATTATTATGAATCAGAGACACAAATAAGTCATGAAAGGAAAACCACGACTCGTAATTCCCATCGAACTTAGGTAACCCGATTTTGGGTAGAAATGTCTCTGTTCGAATCGTTGGGTTCGTTCCGGACTGAGTTGGCTGAGGTTCTGCTGCAGGATATTTTCGATGTCCTTCCAACAGCTCACTCCGATATTCTGAACATTTCGCTTCCAAAAGCACGTAAGTGTCTTCAGGTGCAGCTGCGGAGGCCGAATTGTCATGTATGTCATGGGCCTCGGTAGTCTAGAGGTAAGGCGCCTGACTGCTATCCCCAGAGGTCCCGGGTTCGAATCCCGGTGGTGCCACGGTCCTTCGCCTTTCCCACCTAACTTTCCTTCTTTCTTCTTCCCTCTTTACATTCCTGATTCCCCTGTCATAGCCTTCCTTAGTCCTTCCCCGCTCCACCAAGCGCATGCCATCGGTTGGTTGATGAGATTCAACTCGTTTCAGGAGGCATAACACTCCAGCGAGTTGTTCTCGACGCCCCGATGTCAGAGTCGCGAAATGGTTGTGAGTAGGTGGAATCAAATATCGCGGCTAGGTTGTGACAGTTACTTCCTTCTCTTCTGTCTATCTTCCGGCTAGAGCTGCTGTTCGACATTGCACTCTATACGAATAAAATAGATTGTCAATAGTACAAAGGGACTTTCCCTAAGCCTCTAGTCTGTCACATAAAAAAAAAAAAAAATATAGACATCTGTTAATGCTTGGTCTACTTCCTTATACTCTGCCCATAACTGACTCATTTCCTCCAGCTTTACCTCATATAACGCCTTTGTTCGTTTTGCTGTTGCAGTTTTCTTCGCGTTCTCAATAAATTTTTCAATAAAACCTCTCAGAGCTTGCTCTCGTAACATTGCCTTCTTTAGAGCACTCATTTTGGAACTTGATCTCGTCGATACAATAGATTGCCGTTCCTGGATGGAACCACGAAAATGTATATTGCAGGATCTAATGTAGCGGATATGAAAATATTTGGCAAATTGTATTGTATCGGCCTCAATGCTTAAACTTTCCAAAATGTGTCCACCAAGAAGAACGACAAACCCAGGTAAAAAGCGCAATTTTGATTGTTCTCTTTTTTGTAACGAAACCAATTTCGACCTTAGAATTTGTATATTTGTTGTGTTTGTGTTGTTCTGAATCAGGGCGGGATAGTTGGAGCGATGTCAGTAACTGACAAGTATGCCCCGTCTAATCGGCTCTTACTAATGTGGGGGCATGATGTCACTGTGAGACATGTTGCGCCCGTGTGTATAGTTAATAATAAATGTGTGGATATACGAATACCTTTATTTTTTTATTGAACAATACCAACAAAGAACCGAATAACCCTAGAACAAACTGTAATAAAAACTGAACTGGAACTCGTCAATTGGACATCAAAACTGGAACTGGAACTTGTCAATAGGACATCAATTCTTCAAGAGGCAACTGCAGCGGGATTTGTTCATCACTTGACTGTAGATAGTTGACTGACTTTTCCTGATTCCGGCCGGCCTTTTATACTCTGAAATCGGGCCGACGCCTACTTGTATAATTGTATAAATAATTTGACGTTTTGTAAAGTATAAAATCGTCGCCTGCTTTTATCACTTTTCCTTCCTTCAGGCCAGTGCCTGAAAACTTAATATTTTGCTTCCAAAATAATTTACGTTTTTTTCTTTCAACAATTTTTTATTTAACTGTTTTAAGTACCGGGTACACTTTCTATTTTATAATTTCCGTTACTTTAATTAACTATACTTTAATTAACTTTCAATAAATATTTCAATTAAAATTATTAATTTTATTTCAGAAATACACCAACTTCTTTTTATTCTATTTTTGTCGAACTGACAAAGTCATGGAAAATTTATTATTGTTGTTTTTATTACTCAGCCTCAGCCGACTGGATTTTTTAACCAATCTCCTTGGCCTGGCTTGGTTTCATAGTGCAATTTTTTCTTCTTCTTACTATTATATTATTGTTTCTTACGGCGGCATTTCAATATTGTAAATTATGAACTTACAATAGCCGAACTTTACATATAAAATTTCTTTTTAATCGCGTTTTCCTTGAATTGTACCGAAATGAACTGACGTTTGAATGTTCTATGCATTCTGATTTAAGAAAAACTTAGAGAAACTGCCGCTAAGTTACACTTAAGTAAATTTTAAGTGGCAACTGTGAAACCGCCATCCATACTTAAGTGTAACTTAAGTTAATTTTTATACTTAAGTTCTCACTGTGAAACCGGCCCTAGGAGAAGTAAAATTCCCCTATTTTTTCGTGCATGAGAAAGTACAGGGACACAAATTGGGTATATTTGTGTAATTTCTTGCAATTAGTGAGTTCATTTGTTTTGCGGCGTTTTAAAATTTTTATAAATCTTATTTTCTGAAATTGCGCCCCTGTCAAATTGCGCCCGGTGCAAGTGCACCATTCGCACCTATGAAAGCGACGGCCTTGCTCAGTGTTTATGAATTACTTTGGATTTTATTGAACTTTAGATCTTATTAATGAATTTTCTGATTTGTTTAGTTAGTTTATATATACGTCAATAAAATTTATGTATGTAAATATATGAAAAAATCAATTTAACGTATTCGTTTTTTTTAATTCATTAAAGCATTTTTTCTATGGTTTGCTGGGCAAGCACAGCCTAGTGTTATACAAAAACCGCAAAGCAATTTCTGATTCAATTAATTTCATCGGGTCAATTTAAAATATGAGTCTGTAGCAATTTTCCCCCAAAAACAAAAAAAAATTAATATGAAAATCACGATCAATTGTTGTGTGTTAACCGGAAAACCTCCATTCTGTTAACGCACATACATTTTCACCTATACACACAGTTCTCCTGCTACCGTATTTGCTTTTCGGAATTTTATCAATTTCAGGTGATGATAAAATTTTATTTTCCTTTTTCAATTTTCATTTATTTACATTGTGGCCAGGAAATTCATTCACTTATAAATAATGTAATGGCTGCAAATTATTTTAACTGGAAAATTTTAATTGTTAAAATTTTTTTTCCAATTTGTTATTTTTTTCTGCTTAAATTATTATAAATAAATTCGTTTTAAGGAAATTGTTAGCTGATGACAGCCTAGCGTAATTTATTTGACTAGAATTTATGGTAGGATTTATGGATATTTTCTAAACAGACCTTGATTTATATATTTTATACGGAACTATAAATTTTGGATGCGTATGTCGAAAAAATGATTCAATAGACTGGGCACAGGTGGGCAGAGGTCATTTACATCCCAAAGACGGAAAGAAGAGGATTCTATTTCCTGTTGAGGGGTCCCTTTGCCGACACTGCGACCTATTATTTTTTATGTGATAGTATAAGCTTAGATATCACCTTTTGTACTACTAGTCCGTCATGTCGTACATGTCTATTGGTCTATTAACCAATCCCCGTCTTTAAAAACCATCAAGGTTAAGGCTTCTAATATAGCCCAAGTCTCCCTGGGCGTAGGGAAGTCACGATGGAGGTTGCAAAATCTCTTCCCCGCTGTAGCCTCACAGTCGCACAGCAAGTGCTCCGCAGTTTCGGGAGCTGCTCCGCAGAACTGACAGCAACAATCGGCCATCAGACCTATTTTGTTTAGATGGCAGTTAAGCGAACAGTGGTCCGTCAAGAGCTCTGTTATTGTTTTTAGCTCCTACCTCTTGAGATTTAAAAGTTTGCCCTCTTTAGCTTTGTCGAGCAGCCTGGGTCCTGATCCAGCTAATGAAGAAACAGCTGGTCGAACCAATTTTTTATGACCGTTTTTACATGACAGCTTGCTAAGCTACAGAAAGGTTCCGGACCAATATGTTTATTGAGGTTGTTGTGAAGCGGATGAATGGATGGATTGGCAATTTATATAATATCGTTCGAAATGTAACAGTTCCAAACGTGACCACTATGCGTACCAAGGACCACTATCCAGAGCAAAACTCAGAGGGGAGGACGTTATGGAAGTGTAAGTGAATTGGAAAATTTATTAAAACGCTGTGTTGGTGAACTTAGTTGTTTAATAATCCTTTAAATACAATTGAACAAAAAAAACAATACAAAAACTGCTGAAAAGGAAAAACTAGGATCCTTAGTTGTGTAGTGTGGGCACGATGTCATTGGAATGACATGTATGTGCCAAAAAAACATACCTTCAACAATGGACTTAAAGCCGGGAATACACATGCCAGTAAAACGGGTAAGTAGCTTGCATGCGTGAAAATGGAATACGCCAATAGATGGTACAGCGGTAATAAATTTTCGCTTGCTAGATACAGGCAAGTTGATATGACTGTAGGTAACTAGCAAGTGCAAATTTAACACCGTTGTACCATCTATTAGCATATTTCATTTTCACGCATGCAAGCTACTTACCCGTTTTACTGGCATGTGTATTCCCGGCTTAATGTACTTAAGAATAAACAAAATTATTAAGGACTGAACAAAACTCTTGGCTTGACAACTTGATGCTGGAACTAATTGTTGTTGACTGATTTTTTGACGCTTCGGATCGCCTTTTATATCCTAAATTTCTTTGCGTCGCCTACTCGAATTTTTTTGACATATTTTTCATAGTGCCAACTATCGCCGTCTACTTGTCCCCTTCGGACATATTATGGCAAGTGTCTAAACATACTGTGAAATTTTCACTAAAAAGGCCGCAGGTAAAATGTCCTCAATAATTTATTAGCAACTACAATAGAATCATTAATTTACATTCAGTTATATAAAAGGTAACCTAGGCTGAGCTGCCAATTATTCTTCCGTATACGCTAGTAGCATTCCTTGCTCTTACTAGCTGTTGCTTGTCTTCCCTAAATTCCTTCGAATCTTCATAAAGTTTCTTCGGGAATCTCCAAAATGCTCTTCATTACATTTACGGGCAACAATCCAAAAACAATAACAAAAATATTTTCTCTTTGACATTTGGAAAAAAAACTAAGTAACTCAACTATCTAAATTTCAACAAGTAAAACTAGTGAGTTTTTCAACATCCTCCCACCTTGAGGTAATGTGAACGGTAGTTATTACCTCAACATTAAATTAAGAACTTCCATGCTCACAACACTAATCTAGACGGAGGTTTAACTATTCTTCCCCTGCGAGTTCTTATAGGTTCTTCCACCCTCACCGTGTTCTTTTCAACCGGATAACGTAGTATATCTCGTGCTCTTGGATCTGCTTGTTGAGAACCATCTATCTCTAAAGGAAATATTCTTTGTATAGGTCTGAACACCTGGTAACACCCTCACGTCCAAGAATTATCTCTTCCACTCGGGCTAACGGCCACTCTATACGCTTTAATGTTTCATTTTCTATAAGAAGTAAATCGCCCACACTTATATTCTTTGTGGAATTTTTCTTCGCATATAGCCTCAAACATCCTAAATATTCATCTTGAAATCTTTTCTTCAATACCCTATGCAACTCCTGTCTATACCTAGCCCGCCTATTTAAATCCGTTGTTTTTTCGATAGCATCTAAATCAGTTACGTCAATGTCCGTGATTTCCTTCAAAAACAAATCTGGGGCAAAGGTGTCAAATCAGCTGGATCTTCAGAAAGATATGTCAGCGGTCTTGAGTTAATTACTGCTTCACATTCATATAATGCTGCTTGCATTTTATCGAAATCGAGGGATGTTCTACCGAGAATTCTCCGCAACAATTGTTGTTCAGAATTAGCAATTTAATTTCTGACTCAATAAAAAGGTGCCGGAAGGGTGCGATTCAATAAAAAGATAACTTTTTCCAATAACCAAATTACTATTTATTCGCACTTAATTATTAGATTTTCTTAAATATAAATTCAATAAAAATTCAACAAATTGCCAAAATATTTCAATTCAATCTTAAATTCGTTATTAATTCGTGATTTAATACTTGAAAATTCGTAAATTATTCTTTATTTGTTTGTAAATAAGAATTACCAAAATATTGCTTGCTCTGATAGTTTAATTGATAACGCCACCTATCTGTCAGATGACGATCGATGTTTCGCCTGATGTGTTCTGCAATTAGAACAGCCAGGAATAACCTTTGTGTTGCTGCACTCTGGTTTCGTGTCTTGGGAATCGCTTGGGATTTGCTTGTTGTTTGCTGCCTGGTTGCTGCTTGCTGCCCTGGTTGCGGCTTGCTGGACTGCTTTGCCTTGTTTCAAATTCGCAAATTCGTCCCTCTGTGGTTGGTTAGAGTAACTGCTGAAATCAATTTTGGTGATTAAGTTACTGCTGTATTAAAGACTTCAAAACTGTCTTTAATTCGGGCTTTACTGGGAAAAGACCTCAATTCTGTCTTTCCAGAATGCTAAGTTCGATACTTAGGCTTTGAAATTGCTTTATTGCTAAAACCTCAATACAGATTTTATCTTCTAGTTCAAGACTCTAGAAAGATTAAAAGCAATCTGATTTAACGCCGTCTGTGCGTCGGTATTTATTTCTACTTGAACAATAGCTGCGGCTATCCTTTGGCAGGGGGCTTCGTTCTCGAAGTACATAATTTCGGGTTTATGTACTAGATTTGTGTGCGATGTCCGATCAGCTGTTCTTGTTTCACTCGTAGACGTCAAATGGAGTTGTTTGTTTTGGTAAGTATTTTCTTCTAATTTTAGTTTATTTACTAATTTTATTCTATATTTTCAGGTTTCTAGTGGGGGATGAGGAGAGGAGGAGCCGGCGATCACTAAATTGGGGTTGTCAGGTGAGTAATTTGTGGAACCTGTTTTGGATTTTTTGTAATCTTTTTTTATTCACAGAATGTCGATTTGCCGACGGCATTTGGATACATTCATGAGATGGATTTTCTGGTGGGTTTCTTGTTGCTAATTTGGATTATTTTCCAGGTAAGTGCTTGTATATTTAGTATTTGTATTTTAATAACTATTTCTATTTTCAGGTATAAATTTCATGTTGTTTGTTTTTGTGTAGTGACGTCCTTTTACGTGTGTTTTTGTTGTATTTTTTCTGTAGATTCGTGTAGTTTGTTTTATCGTTCAATAAAAGTGAAAGATATTGATAAATTTGTGTTTTATTTATATATTGCCTTTTTGCTTGTTTTTTATTTTCAGTGTCGCCGGAACATTCTCCCCGCCTTGAAGCGTTAAGCTTCAAAGAAAAGTGCTTCGAGGGAGCTCATTAAGATAGTTTTGTTTTCCGGCGGAAATGCCATTGTGGTATTTTTTCTTTAGGGTTCGTTGCTGGTTGGCGAATACCTTTGTAGTTATGACGTCTTGCTGCGTTGCGTATGTTTAAAATCCAATACTTCTGCCTTAGCATATGTAACATTAGCTGTGTGCCTCCGTGTAATGTCGTGCGATGGATATTGTCGATGATGAGTTTAGCTAATGGGCTCTTCTCTGGCAAGATGATGGGATGGCTCTCGGAGAATGTTGTATTGGCATTCTGAATGCGCCCGCCTTCTCTCAAAATACCTTCCTGATCGAGGAACGGGGTCAATTTGATGAGCCTACTTTTGCTGGATATTGGGAGTTTGGATTGGATCGCTCGTCTCTCCTCTTCAAATTCCTGGGTTTGGACGTTTTTTATCCAGCACTTTAGGGCTGCTTGAATTTCTCTTGAAGTTAGGTAGCTAGGCTGAGGAAGGCTGGATGATGATTTTGATGCTTTTAACCACCGTAGACAATATGCTGTGACTCTTAGTAGTTTCGTTAATGACGAATATTTGTTGATCAGATCGTGATTGGAGGGATCTACTTCGATATGAAGATTGGTGGTGGTTTTTCGGAATCCTATCGTGGTGTCTCGGATTTCCTTTCTTTTGGGCCAGTGTTCCTTTGTCTGTTGGAGCCAGTGGGGGCCTGTCCACCATGATTTATGTGGTTTCAATTCATTCGGTGATAGTCCTCTTGTGGTGCAGTCGGCAGGGTTGTCTTCTGTTCTAACATGATTCCAGCTACTTTTGTCTAGCAGCTGATGTATTTGTGAGACCCTGTTCGCCACAAATGTTTCCCATGATGATGGGTGTTTTCTTAGCCATGCGATGACAATTGTAGAATCAGTCCAAGCATGTGTAGTTACCTGCTCGAACTTCATGTCGTCCTTTACTTGCGCCAGTAATTTGGCCAACAAGTGTGCTCTGCATAACTCTATCTTTGGCAGTGAGATGGTTTTGATGGGTGCCACTTTGCTTTTGGCAGCGATTAAGTGACAATGGCAGTTGCCGTCTTCGTCCTGTGTCCGGATGTATACGGCTGCTGCATATGCTTTGATGGACGCGTCGCAAAATCCATAGATTTCGATGTTCTGGATTTTGTTGTGAGCTTCAATCCACCGCGGGATTTGAATAGTTTGGATGACTTGGAGGTCTGCTCGAAACTTTCGCCATTGTTGATCGATGTTGATCGGGACCGTTTCATCCCAGTCGAGTTTTGTCAGCCAAAGACTTTGTATGAGTATTTTGGCATTAATAGTTACTGGTGTAAGCCAGCCGATGGGGTCGAACAGCTTCGCAATCTCGGACAGTATTTTCCGTTTTGTGTATGTCTCTGGTGCTGACTCCATGCTAACCTTGTAAAATAGTGTATCGCTGGCCGGATTCCATAATAAGCCAAGAGCTTTGACTTCTTCTGCATTCACTGCGAGTGGAAATGAGACCTCTCGATCGGTTGCCGGAACTTCTTCCAAGATGGTGTTGAGATTCGCGGCCCATTTTCGGAGCTCTAGCCCTCCAGCTCGGAGAAGCTGAATTAGTTGCCTTTGTTTTTGTCTTGCTTCTTCTATATTATCTGCGCCAGTCATCAAATCGTCAACGTAAAAATCGTTGAGTACGGCGTTAGAGCCGATTTGGAATGATTCTGCTTCATCTTTCGCCAATTGGTGCATGGTTCGGATGGCAAGGAAAGGAGCGCTCTTTGTTCCGAACGTCACGGTTAAGAGTTTGTAGTCTCGTATAGGCTGATCTGGTGATTCCCTCCAAACAATTCGTTGATAATCGGCATCGTCTGGATGAACTCGTATTTGGCGATACATCTTTTCTATATCGGCCATGTAAGCAATGCGGTATTTTCTCCATCGCATGAGTGTGGACATCAAAGAGTCTTGTATCACTGGACCATTCAATAATACGCTATTGAGTGAGTTTCTGTTGGCAGTCGCACGGGATGCGTCGAAAACTGCTCTCAGTTTGGTGGTCGTGCTACTCGGTTTGATGACAGCATGGTGGGGCAGGTAACAACATCGATATGTTGTCGTGCCGTTAGGCAGTTGGTTTTGAAGTGCTGATTCGGGGGTGGTGGCAGGCACCATGTGACTTAACGTCAACTTTTCTTGTATGCATTTGACGTAGTCCGCTTTCAAATCGGGATCTTGTTGGAATCGTTTCTCCATTTGCATCAATGTTCGAATGGCGATGTGTCTTGATGCGCCAAGTTGTATTTTATCAGCTACAAATGGAAGCCGTACCTGGTAACGTCCGTTGCTGCATCTAGTGACGTTGTGTTTGAAGTGGTTTTCGCAACGGGTTTCTTCTGTTGTCCATTTGGATCTTGATGGAAGTTCTTCTAGTTCCCAGAACCTCTTTAGCTCATCGTTAGGAGTCGCCTGAGTGAAGAATGTTTTCATATGTGTGTTTGCTCGTGCAGCGGAAGTGGTCTTCCCAGAGATGATCCACCCAAACACCGTGTTTTGTCCCACTGGGGCTTCCTCGTTGCCTTTCCTTAGGCCGGCCAAGATGATCATGGGGAATACATCTGCTCCCAAAAGGATGTCGATGTGACCCGGCTTGTGGAACGTTGGATCCGCTAATTCGAGACCCTCTAAGTGCGTCCAATCCTTGCTAGAACATTCACTATTTGGTAATGGATTAGTTATTTTGTTAATTACCATTGCCTGGACCTGGATGTTCTTCGCCTGTTGGTTTCGTGTCTTTAGTTGCAGCGAGGCCCATTTTGTGATTTTCCCGGCTGGCATGTTACCGATTACGCTTAATGCTGTTTGTATTGGCTCCTTTTTGAGTTGTAGACTTTGAACCACTGCCTCACGTACGAATGAGGATTGAGATCCGGGATCAATGAGTGCTCTGCAGACCTGCTCTCGTCCAGTTGAAGATACTATGGTGACCAGGGCTGTAGCTAATAGTACTTGTCGGCAGTCGTAGGGTGCTGCCTGGGCGAAGTATGTGTGTGTTTGATTGGCTGGTGCCTCCTTGTTTGGACTTGTGGGCGGTGAAACGCTGCTATTGGTTTGACTCGCTGACTGGATTCTGTGTAGTGTCGTATGGTGAGCCTTTCCGCATTGGAAACATCTACTTTTGCTGGAACATTGTGATAAGCGATGGCCTGTTCCCAGGCAATTGATGCATAGCTCCTTTGATTTGATTACCTTGTATCTCTCATCGATGCTTAATTGCACGTATTTGGGGCATTTCCTCATAACATGTGTGCCCTTGCACAGGATGCATGTGCTGGGATTAGCTACGTGGAAGGTTTGAGTTTTTCTTCTTGGATGATCCCTGGATCTACTCTCGTGATGTTCATGCCCTTTGTTTGCAGAGTTGTTGACGGCTTCTAACGTCCTGAATCTTGTTTCGAGGAAGTTACGCAATTCTGGCCATGTCGGAATGGTTTGCCTCGACTTAGTACTCTGGGATTGCTCCCACTGCTCGTGAGTTTCGGTCGGTAGTTTCTGTGCAAGCAAATGGATGAGAATAGGATCCCAATTTTGTGTTGGAACCTCCAGATTTTCAATGGCAGTGAGGCATTCATGTGTCCTCGTTTTTAGCTCCTTGATGCCTTGAGCTGTTTCTCGGGTTAGTTTAGGTTGATTGAGCAAAATGTCGAGCTGGGATTTCAACAATGCTCTCTTGTTGTCGTAGTTATCGACGAGAAGTTGCCATGCTGGTTCATAATTGGCGTCACTAATGAGCGTGTTGCTGAGTAGTCGTGCAGCTTCTCCAGAAAGATGAGCCTTTAGATATTGGAGTTTTTGTGCTCCTGTTAACGATATTTTGTTATGCACAAGGCTGGAAAATAAATCCAGGAATGATGGCCACGACTCGTAATCCCCTGCAAATGTGGGTATCGAGATCCTTGGTAGTTTCACATTGTTGTTGTGTTGCGAAATGCAGCTGCTGTTTAAATCGGCTGATGACTGCTCCGCTCGTGCGACTGGTTCTGTGACTGACAGCGTTTTGTGATAGTCTTCATCGATTTTGCAGTACATATCGATATAGGCGGTTTCTGTGTCGGCATACCAATCCTCTTTGAAGTATAGCTGCTCTTTCTCATCCTTCTTCGTCTTGATTGATGTAATCTGTCGATGATTGTTCTTGAATTCCGTCCAGTCATCGTCGAGCATCTTGAGCCTTTTTTGAAAATACTGCGCTGTCTTCCTAGATGGGCCATCCTTGAGATAGTTTCTGAAAGACCGTTCGAGTCTCTCTCGTACTTCGCTCTGTTGAATTATTAAAGCATCCATGCTTGTATTGCGGCTTAAGTTATCTTATTGAATCACTATCCGGCTCGAAGGACCAATGTTCAGAATTAGCAATTTAATTTCTGACTCAATAAAAAGGTGCCGGAAGGGTGCGATTCAATAAAAAGATAACTTTTTCCAATAACCAAATTACTATTTATTCGCACTTAATTATTAGATTTTCTTAAATATAAATTCAATAAAAATTCAACAAATTGCCAAAATATTTCAATTCAATCTTAAATTCGTTATTAATTCGTGATTTAATACTTGAAAATTCGTAAATTATTCTTTATTTGTTTGTAAATAAGAATTACCAAAATATTGCTTGCTCTGATAGTGTGGGGCTAGTCGCTCACAGGAATAACGCCGGGATATATTTATAATCGTTTTTTATTACCAATATAAATATTTATAAAGTAGTTGTTAACAGTAAGGCTACTAACTTAGAACTAACTTAAAATTATGACAATTCCTTAAAGTTAAAATAATAAATTAACCTACGCCTACTGACTAAAACCTTTGGGATTCGCCGCATATAAGTTCAGTGTTTCCGCCGTGGTTTGTGTACAGCGGTTTGTGTCTATATGTTTGACATGTGGATGTCGCGGTGAACGCATCGTAGTCGCCACACTACTCCCCTTCCAGCGACATCGTCACTAATCGTTGGGTGTTGCGAAACTTACTTTCTTTTTCCTAACGGCTGGCCCTTCGTATGTTCTTGGCCTAGGTGTTGATGTCGTATTATCTTCATTTGTTATATCTTGTAATATTGCTGGTTTTAGTCGGTCTATTGAAACATTGATATGTTTGCCATTCATGTCTATTGTATAGTAAGCGTCGCTATCTCGCTTGATCACTTGATGAGGTCCGGTGTAAGGCTGGTCAAGTGGCTTCTTTGTACCATCAACTCTCATAAACACATGTGTGCAAGTGGCGAGGTTCTTGTGTATGAATATCCTTGGCTTGTTGTGGTGTGCCGTTTCACGTGGACGCAGTTCCCTCATACGTTCTCTTAACGCTTCTTTGAAAATTGTTTGGTCCGCTTGGAAATTGTCTTGCATGAAGAACTCCCCAGGTATCCGCAATGTCGTACCGAAAACTAGTTCAGCGCTGGATGAGCCAATGTCGTCCTTCAAACAGTTCCTTAATCCCAGCATTACGACAGGTAGCACTTGTACCCAGTCTTCGTTTTCGTGGCATTTGATGGCTGCCTTGAGTGATCGATGCCATCGTTCTATCATACCGTTCGCTTGGGGATGATATGCTGTAGTGCGTTTCCTATGACTGCCAATCATTCTGGCAAATGCCTCGAAAATTTGAGAGTCGAACTGTGTGCCTCTGTCAGTTGTTATTACTGCTGGTGTACCATATCTCGCTATCCAAGTTTCAAAGATTGCATCAACAACTGTTTGTGCTGTGATGTCTTTTATTGGAATTGCTTCCGGCCACCGTGTAAAGCGGTCAATCATGGTTAAACAGTACCTGTATCCGCGTACTTCCCTCATTGGACCTACAATGTCGATGTGTATATGCTGAAAACGTTCATCCGGCATCTCGATGTGTTCTGGTCGACGCTTCGTGTGTCTACTAATCTTTGAGCGTTGGCACGGTAAGCAAGTTCGTGCCCATTCCGTAATGTCTTTATTCATTCGTGGCCAAATAAACTTCTTCGCTATAGCTTTTCGTGTTGCTTTCCCGCTACCGTGGGCGGTATTATGCACATTATCGAAAATCCTCTTTCTCAATGTCATTGGAATATAAGGTCTTATCGCATCAGTTGATACATCGCAATATACGACCGTATCAGTACCTGTTAAACGTAACCTCTTGAATTTTATCGCTCCCGGCTGTTCGATTAATTGCTTCATTTCTGGGTCTTTTTCTTGTTCAATTGCAATCTCCTCAGTTGTGACGCAGACTTGTAGTTCAATATCATTTATCCGTGATAACGTGTCTGCAACGTCGTTCTCGTTACCGGCGATGTGTCGAATGTCCGTTGTGTATTGACTAATCAAATCAAGTTGCCTTTGTTGTCTTGGAGATGCCTTTGAAGCTTTTTGGTTAAAAGCATAGACCAACGGTTTATGGTCTGTAAAGATCGTGGTACCTCGTCCTTCGATCATGTGCTTAAAAAATTTTATCGCTAAAAAAATCGCGAGTAGTTCCTTGTCGTAAGCGCTGTACTTTGATTGAGTTTCTGTAATTTTCTTTGAAAAAAATCCCAGTGGCTGTTTCTCACCACCTATTTCTTGTTCCAGAACTGCTCCTATAGCGGTGTCAGATGCGTCAGTGGTCAAGTACAGTTGGGTTCCCTCCGCAGGATGAGCTATAAGAGTGGCTCTCGCTAGGGTATCCTTGCACGTACTGAATGCTTCGTCTGCTTCCGTATTCCATTCGACAGGTCTCTTGTCCCTCTTTTTCGCTCCAATAGTTAAGGCATGCAGCGGTGCCTGTATTCTTGCAGCGTCCTTAATGCATCTTCTATAAAAATTGATCATTCCCAAAAACCTCCGTAATTCCATTATGTTGTTAGGTTTTGGGAATTCGAGAATAGCGCGAACTCGGTGTTCGAGTGGTCTGATGCCTTCGCCGGTCACTTCGTATCCTAGGTATTCAACCTTGTCTTGACCCCAGTGGCATTTGCTAAGTTTGATCGTAAGTCCAAACTCCTTCAACCTCTCGATGACTTGTCCCACGTGCTCTAAGTGTTCTTTCCGCGAACGTGATGCAATAATGATATCATCTACGTAACAAAAACAAAAGTCCAGGCCCCTTAGTGCGTTGTCGATAAACCTCTGGAACGATTGCGCAGCATTCGTTAGTCCGAAAGGCATCACATTGAACTCGTATAGTCCAAATGGTGTGATTAATGCCGTCTTTTCGCGGTCCTCCGGTGCCATGGGAATTTGGAAGTAAGCCCTTTCCAAATCCATTGTCGTGAAGAATTTACAACCATGTAGTCGATGAGAAAAATCCTGTATATTCGGAACCGGGTACTTGTCCGGAAGTGTGATTTTGTTTAGTCGCCTATAATCGCCACAAAGCCTCCATGTGCCATCCTTCTTTTTCCTCATTAGCATCGGGTTAGCGTACGGGCTACATGACGGTCTGATTATGCCTTCCTTAATCCATTCGTTTATTTCGCTTCGTGCCGCTCTTAATCTGCCAGGTGATAAGCGTCGTGCTCGTTCGGCGCATGGTGGTCCTCTTGTTATGATATGGTGCTTGACGTTATGTTTCGGCTCACTGTATTTACCCCTTCGGGTGATGCTTATGTTATCCTTAACCATCTTTGTGTATTCGTTGTCATCTACCACCATCTTTATTGTTGGCACGTTGTTTTGTGTGAGAATCCCGTAAGTAGCAAGTCCCGTAATACCATCAATTAGCCTCTTGTTCCGGAGGTCAGGAAGGAGATGGTATTCATGTAGAAAATCGTTTCCTAGGATGGGTTGTGACACGTCAGCTATTAAGAATTTCCATGTCAATGGTCGCCTTATTCCAAGGTCTAGTGTGAGATTGGCCTCTCCATATGTAGCGATCTTTGTGTTATTTGCTGCATAAAGTGGAAATTCGGTATTTGCTTGGCCTTTTTTCTTAAATGCTTTGGGTAATACAGAAACGTCTGCTCCTGTGTCCACTAGAAATTGCGTACCGGTTTTCCGTTCCCGTATTAAGAGGCGTTTTGAGACGTGTGGACTGCCGACGGACGCCTCGATGCACATCGGCTCTTTTAGTTTTCCGAGTTTTTATTCCAAGAGCAAGGGGTGCGACACTTGCGCGCCTTCTTTCCAAACCTCTCGTGGTAGTAACATATGTCCTCCTTGCTTCGAGTGCCACTCCAAGGTGACTTCGATCTATCCCGGCCTTGCCTTGAACGTTGTCGACTTCTAGATCTTGTTTGCAGATTCTTCACGTCCCTTGATAAAGCCTCGATGACTGCTCTCAATTCGTTTACCTCCGAATTGGTTGAAAGTCCTCTAGCTTCGGGCGTTCCTTGCTCCATGTTTTGTCTTCGTGATGTCCGTTCGTATCCACTAACTCTGTCTTGGTGCTGCGTTGGCCTCATGTTGATGGCCTCGATCCGTGGTTGAGTTACCTCAGCAATCCGATCTGCTTGTAATGCTAGTGCGCCAAGGTCTTCGGTGTCGTTCATAACCAGGATCCCTTTCATTTGCTCTGGTAATTGCTCCATGAACAAAGTTCGCATAACTGTGCTGTTGCATTGTCCTCCTGCCAAGTTTCTCATCCTTTGCAAATAAAGCGATGGTTTCTCGCTTCCCATCGGTTGCCCTCGCAATAATCGTCGAAGACGTGTTTCAGAAGACTCACCGAATGCCGTTATCACTCGATTCTTCAAAGTGGCATATTTTTCTGTTTCGGGTGGTGAGTCAATAAGATCTCCAATCACGCTTAAGATCTCATTGTCTAGATTTACTAGAATGTGTCTGAATTTAGTTAAGTCAGATGTAATTCGGTGGAGTCCGAATGCGGCTTCTGCCACTGCGAACCATCTGGCTGGTGAATCCCTCCAGAATGGCCGTGGTAGGTTAACACTAGCCACAGCGTTGAGCCTAGCAGTTTCGCTCCCTTGTGAACCTTCTGTTGACGTAACATTTTGTTGGGGTTGCGTTGGTAGGAGATCGCGGTCAGACATGTGGTTTTCCTGGGTATTCCCTGATGAAGTTTCCATCGTTATATCAACGCGAGCCAAATAGTTCCGACTTTCCTAATTTTCGGCTTGTCTTATTTGTTCCTGTTATCGTCAGGAATCAATATAACCGTAACGTAACGTATAAAACTTGTAACTTTGAACGTAATGAAAAGTTAAACAGAAAGTGGATATTGAGTGGAGTGAGTTGAATCGCACCGAATCCCAAGTTTCATCATTAACTTAGAATCTATACAACTTGGTGGTTAAGCCAACTCTAAACAATTTCTTTCGCATAAATAATCATTAAATTTCAAACAAATTTATTGGACAATTGTGGTAAAGGTGTGCGAGCGTTTATTCTATATTAACGTGTCTTACTTATTGCTAATTTGTGACGTACCTTGTTTTCACTTGCATATGCGTCACAAGTCCGCTCGACCTTCTTATTTCTTCCTTTTTCTTTTTTCACTCTTCTTGCTTCTTCCTCCAAAGGGATGGATAATGGTC